>JBAIAA010000290.1:600000-806598 GCA_037893245.1 Crossaster papposus | reverse complement strand
AATTAAACTCTACATCAGGCTGAAATTTCGACTTGTAAATCTTGTGAATAGTTCGAATATAACCATGTATTTTTTATATAAAACTGGTACTTAATTTTATTTCAAAATATCACTTAATTATGAGGTTATTTACATATTTATGCTAACGACCTTATACCGGGAACTATTATCGCTACAAGTGTGTTACTTCAAGTGTAGCAAGTTTTGTTCCATTGGTATTACACGCTAACGTCCTTATGCCGGGTAACAATCCTTACGACCTTTTACCGGGAACAAACCTTGCTGCAAGCGTGTTAACGTCCACTGATATGTGGATAGGTGAACGCACTTGTAGCAAGTTTTGTTCCATTGATATTATACGCTAACGTCCTTATGCCGGGTACACAAAATTGCAAAACGCCTTCCGTCCTTTTTATTTAATTAATTACGTCATAATGACGTAATCCCTGGAGACGAAATGTATTCCAAATGAAAGATGTTTTGATTCTCTATCGGTTACCCGAAAAATACGAATTTGACCTTTTGACCCATTTTTAGCCCTAACGACCTTTTTCCGGGCACACGACGACATAGACTTTTAACATGAATTTCTTCATCGGCGTTCAAATCAGGTAATTGTTGTTTATAAATTCGGTACCCTGTGGAGACCTGAACACAATAGGGACAATGGAAGTCAAAATGTCTCCACTGGGTATATTACTGTAGGTGAATAGAGGCTCCACAAGGTATTCACGAAATATATATAATTATGGATTTTACTCAGTTTTAGGGTATAATAATAGGGCATGTTTAGTTCAACCTAGAAAAGTAATTTTGGTTGAAGTAGGAGAATTTTGAAAATAGTTTTTGACAGTCCATAATTTGTGTACACAAGCGAACAAAGAGATGTCTTGACAGGGGTACACCCTTTGGGAATTTGGCTTTTGAGAGGTCTATTGACTACGTTTTGGCGGACACTGATGACATGCAGGGTGTGACTTTGATCCAACTGGGTGGGGAGCATGGGTGGGGGGCACCAATGGCGATAATTACTTATCTCAATACCTAATTTTCACCCCCCCCCCCACTGGTTTTTTTAGATATTGTTTATTCACCTTTACATTATGAAGACAAAATGTGGTCGTGTGCCCGCATGTGCATAATCCCTATCTGATGCACATAATCTTTGTACAGCTTTTAAATTGTTTTTGTCATGTTGCAAGATTTATTGTACAAACCTTAACTGCTTACTGTTAACTGACCACAAAATGGAATCATACGTGTGTTTATAAGGTTATTGTAGATACATTACAAGGGATATGTTGAAAATTATTTTCGACATAACACATGTCGCACTAGGGTCACCGTTTTTTAATTTGTATAGCTACTGGTTCACTTGTATTTCAGGTATGAGTAACTAACGTAAAGCTGGTATGAGGCCCATTCTGCGTGTAATATGCATAGCAAAACCGTGTAGTGATAGAAGTACTGTGATAGAATGGCCTCGCAACAGTTTCTGGATGTAACCATGGGACACTGTGTTTCAACTTGATGGAATGACCCAGTTCACAATAATGCTTCCAAAGACAATCTCATTATTACAATACCGTAAAACGGGGTAACTTTTGCAATTTTGGGGCAAATTTGGTCAGATTGTTTTAGGGGTAAATTTTAGTGAGATCTAAATCCAGTTTGATATTATTTGTCAACTCCTTCTTGATCATTTAGATACAAATATAAACACACCTAAAGACCAGTAAAACCATGAAATACAAATTGTTACCAAAGTAATACCCCTGGATGCCAAAGTTACCCCATTGTAAGGTATTGTATTGCATGACGGCCACGTTGTTCGTATATGTGAGCCGCTTCATCGAAATCAGGAATAAGTCTCGAAATGATTTTTGAGATATGCACATGGTGATAAAGGGAATTTCAAAAGCTTTATAATGATACCCATCACAAGTGTGTATTTTCTTAGGTTATCGAGTTATAGTCTGATGAAGATGACAGGTGTAGGCCTATATTTATTTGCCGAATCCACATTCCGAGAAAAACAGCTTTGAAATAAACAAAATTGACCAAAATTATACGGACAGCGCACACAAATCCTCTTCATTTTCATCTTTATTGATTGTTTGTACATACAAGACATTAATGACAATAATCTGTGATAACTACACTTCCTAAAAATACAATGTTCAGAAAAACGACTTGGTCAAGATTTTCACCCATGCGTTCACTTCAACGACCGATTGCGTAAAACGGCCCCAGCGACTATTCCCTGATTACGATGGAGCGGGTCACATTATTACGGAAGCCCGTTAGTACGGAAGCCTGTTAGGGCCAGGTGTCTCTATCTCTTTCAAAGAGGTGCGTTTCTCATTCGCGGCCGTGTGTTTATGTTTCATAGTAGCTCATCTCTTTTTCAGAACGCGTGTCTCTCTCTTTCGAGGGGCAAGTCTAGTGTTCACAGGGGTGCAATTCTCATTTATTGCAATTAAGTCGCGGCTGCGAGATAATTATGCTGTCGTGGCGGGGAGTTGTGGAGTCACGGCCGCGACATAAATACACCCCTGTGAAAAATAGACTTGCCCCTTGAAAGAGAGAGACACACGTTATAAAAGAGAGATGAGCTACTGTGAAAGAGAAACGCACCTATGTGAAAGTGAAAGAGCCTAACGGGCTTCCGTATGATGGACATTGTACATGTCTACTTCTCTTTCGTATGTAAGTGTCCAATATTGTCCGATCAAATTAACTTTATTGCAGTTTACATTGCTTATCGTGACAACCGGAAATCAATTTTGATTCATAATCGGCCATGTTTTTTTTTTCTTACCCGGATTTTCTTTATTTTCTTGGCATTGACGAGAAGTTAGAGTTCTATAGAGATCTTTTCCTGATTGTAGGTTCTATTGTTTCAGGCTGGAAAAACAAAATATTCCTCTCCAATTTCCGCGTATACTTCCCTATAGCAAGTATAAAACCAATAACCACAAAACGTAATGTATAAGTGATTAGGCCCTACACATACAAATTATTATATTATTAAGGCCAGCCATGTTTATCGTAACTCTTTTCACGCACTAAATAAAACAACCAAGCACGCTGACGAATTTACTCAAACAGTGTATTTCCGGGGTCATACAATAGCTTTGTGCCCGCGGGAGGCGTAGTATTTTTTGTATTTGTAGACCAAGGCCGTTTTCCAAACCCTAGCTTCGTCTTCATTTTTTTGTTCGTTCATGAAGTTCGGCAATGGTGATGGAGCCGGACTGGAGCCTATGAGTTCGGAAAACGGCCCAAATTTGTCATTCCTACAGATTTCAGCCAATCACGCATCGTGCAATATGTACGAAAATGATCCTTATTAATTCTCTTTCTACAATAACGAACTGTATTATGATGCCATCTTTCTGAAACTGCACAGATATTTTGTATAATTGTCCGAAGAGTGTCCAGGGGCAGCTTAGATACAATTTTGTCAGTTGCTTTTTAATTTATAAAAATCTACTTTCTTTGCCATCTTCCTGTATATAAGCTTTACTCCTATTCCCCAATGTGACACTAGCCCAGCCCGCAAACACCACGATTGACCATGACCAGCGAATTGAATATCTTGTATTCTGGTTCCCTGACTTCCTTCAGAGGAAACGGAGCTATTTATAGACTAAAAGGTAGGATACACCATTTGCAGATATCGAAAATATTTACTACCGAATTATTAAGAAATATCTTACTCAACTGAAAGTAAATAATGATTCTAGGCATTCAGCAAAAGGATTGCGCTAGATATCCTGTAATTATTCCAAAAAATATAGTTTTATAAAGAAAAATTCACAAATAACATAAGAATAACTGCTCGACCCCGGTTGAAAACAAACGTTGTTTTTTGTGCTTTTCTCGGCATCCATGATTGTAAAACTTCGGAAAAGTCAGTTAAACGATATTTACTATGAAATACAACCCCCCCCCCAAAAAAAAAAATCTACCCATTCATGATAATTCAAGCAATTACCAATGGTGTATACTACCTTTAAGTAAAAAATCAGGTTTGGAAAACGGACAAGTTGGCTTTCACCTATTCACACTAGATATTGGAAAAGAACAATTGGGCTAACTGAAGTCCACTTTTCTTGAAAACTACAGCACACATGATGCTATGCTTTTACAGGATGCATGCTTCAGACTGTTATTCACTTACATACATGTACAGGTATTTCAAAATAATTTTTTTGTTATGTTTGCAAATGGTGTCTATACACCATTTGCAAACATAACAAAAACATTATTCTTTTTAGACTTGGTGCCAAGTCGGTAATAGCGGTCCACTCGGTATACAGGGGGGAGGTTGCGGTGCCTCGTTCCCAATTTCGAAGTTAATTTACCGACTTGGACATGTAGTTTTCAGTTTTGTACACAACCTATGACAATCGCTAGCGAATTCTATGCGAGCACTCTGATTGGTTCAGATTCCAGAGGGATACAAATTTATGAGCAGTTTTATACAGCATGTATTCTACGCTGCGGCTTCGCGTATTGTACTGGTACCCGGTATAGTCCATGGGCTACCAGAACCCCCCCCCCCCCCCCCCCCCCGGGGGATTTTTCCAGACAACTTTTTTTCGGAAACCTTGACCATAGAGCTATTCAAATCAGGTTGTTTGCAAATTCCCTACTGGTGGGTGTGGCCGTGAGGGCGTATTTTCAAAATGGCCGCCAAAATCCCTGTTATTGACCATGCCACGTGGGAGGACGGGTTACACTTTTGGTACCACCGCTAAAAATGCATTGTACATGTAAAATAGGTGTCCCCCCTCCTAACCCGAGACCATGCTCAATAGACTGGAAAAACATTTCTAACCCAAGAGGTCATTCAGAGGGTAGACCATCCTTTCAAGATAGTGCTTGAATTGCAGGGCAATACTGATTTCAATGTTTACATGCTTGCAATGGAACATTAAATAGCCAGAACGTTTAAATCTTTGGTATAAGTGTCCATGGACCTTCTATACATCTGTTCAGACCGTAAGAAAAAGATTTGTGCCCCCAAACACAGTTCATTACCCCCAACATAAAACGCCTCCCGATGGAGCCCCTTGGTGCGTCCGTATAAAACAAAAATCGGTGCCTCCCAAAGCTAAAATTAGAGAGACAATTGACCATTGCGCGTGGAATTTGAATAATATCTGGTACACTGACTTGTTCACACAGCTTGGCACAGTTTACATTTAAATTCTCCAGACCAAAGACACTGTTGCTATATCACGTGATTCGGGGCAAGCCTTACGCTAGCAACCCCCGGCTCTGGAATGGTCTGGTGTCTTTGTACCATTCTCAACCATTGTGAACAATGTATTGGTGCTGAGCGTCTCTAACGTAACTATGCAAGAGCTTGCCCCGAATCACGTGATATAGCAACAGTGTATTTGGTCTGGATAATTTAAAGTCAAACTGTGCCAAGCTGTGTGAACAAGTCAGTGTACCAGATATTATTCAAATTCCACACGCAAATGGTCAATTGCAACTCCCTCTCCCAAGCACAAAGGGTGTTCAACGTATTGCCCAGACCTTCCGGCCAAGGGACGGGACCTGCTGACCCCTTCGGTGTAGCGCGCGTGCGGTCCCGGACATCCAATGGCATCACAGACCTGTTATTGCTCAATCTCGCGTGGCTGAACACCACTTGTCCCTCTAAGCAGTAAGCGCCCTGCGCGGCGGCCGGCGTGACTATTTAGCAAGCCAGAGTCTCATTCGTTATCAGAATTAACCAGACAAATCGCTCCACCAACAAAGAACGGCCATGCACCACCACCCACAGAATCAAGAAAGAGCTCTCAATCTGTCGATCCTCACTGTGTCAGGGCCGGGTGAGTTTCCCCGTGTTGAGTCAAATTAAGCCGCAGGCTCCACTCCTGGTGGTGCCCTTCCGTCCATTCCTTTAAGTTTCAGCTTTGCAACCATACTACCCCCGGAACCTAAAGACTTTGGTTTCCCGCAGACTGCCCGCCGCGTCATTGGAGAAACGCCGGCGGATCGCCAGTCAGCTTCGTTTATGGTTAGAACTAGGGCGGTATCTGATCGCCTTCGAACCTCTAACTTTCGTTCTTGATTTATAATGAAAACATTCTTGGCAAATGCTTTCGCAGTCGGTCGTCTTGTGGCGACCCAAGAATTTCACCTCCCACATCGCAGTACGAATAATGCCCCCGTCAGTCCCTCTTAATCAGTACTTCGAGTTCCGAAAACCAACGCAACAGAACCGAGGTCCTATTCCATTATTCCATGCTCTGCTGTCCAGGCGGTCGGCCTGCTTTGAACACTCCAATTCTGTCAAAGTAAACGTTTGGGCCGCGCTCAGCTCAGTCAAGAGAACCGGGCGGAGCGACCGAGAGGAAGGCCAGGCGCGCAGTGGCGCGCCTTGCGGCGGGCCGCCAGCCTGCGCCCAAGATCCAACTACGAGCTTTTTAACTGCAGCAATTTTAATATACGCTATTTGAGCTGGAATTACCGCGGCTGCTGGCACCAGACTTGCCCTCCAATAGATCCTCGTTACAGGATTTAAAGTGTACTCATTCCAATTACAGGGCCTCGAAAGAGTACGTCCTGTATTGCTATTTTTCGTCATCACCTCCCCGTGTCGGGAGTGGGTAATTTGCGCGCCTGCTACCTTCCTTGGATGTGGTAACCGTTTCTCAAGCTCCCTTTCCGGGATCGAACCCTTATTCTCCGTTACCCGTTACGACCATGGTAGGCTCATAACTTACCATCGAAAGTTGATAGGGCAGACATTCGAAGGATCTGTCGCCAGTGCGAGGACCGTGCGATCGGCCAGGTTATCAAGAGTTCACCAACGGAGCCGGGACGAGCCCGGGTTGGTCTTGTTCCTAAAAAAAGCACGCCTCCCGCAAGGTCGGCGCTTGCTGGCATGTATTAGCTCTAGAATTACCACAGTTAGCCATGATGGGGGATGCGCTCCCAGGAACCATAATCGATTTAATGAGCCATCCGCAGTTTCGCTTGTGAAAGCATTTACTTAGACATGCATGGCTTAATCTTTAAGACAAGCATATGACTACTGGCAGGATCAACCAGGTAGCCCCTCGGGGCCTGGGTGGGCAGGCCCCGCGCGCTGGGGCGGGGGCCCGCCGCTCTCCGGCTAGACGCGCCGCTCTCCGGCTGGACGCGCCGCGGCGCCGGTGTCCTTCCTCAAAACTCTCTCTCTCCCTCTCTCTCTCGGAGGCATCGTGACCGGGCTAAGGGACCCGGGAGCCTCCTCCGCCGCCTCCTTTCATCTCAATCCGGCGGTCCGAGAGAGAGGGCCGACCCTCTAGAGAGGATGGGCCGCCTCGGTCCGCTCCGGAGCGCGCTGCTGCCCGCCGCCCGTTCCGCCGTGGCTCGGCGCCCCGCCTGGGAAACTTTCTGCCGCCCGCCGCGAAACTGCGGCGGGCATGTGGAACAGGTGCCGCTTGGCCGCTCTGATTGCCGTTTGTTTCCGGGAGCCCGGCGGGATGTCGGGGCGGACTCGCCCCGTGCCGCACCATAAGGCGGTGCGGAAGGTCCGGCCCCGGCGGCTTCCATCGCACTGTGCCGGGCCTGTCCGAGTGCCTCAGAGGGCACGACAGGTCGGCGGGGATGCGGAGTCGAGTAGGGGAATCATCCCCCACTCCGCCTCACTCTCCAGGGCCCGAGCACCGCAGCCACGGGCCTGGTCCGCTCTGACCAACCCAGGGGGGGGGGGGGGAGGCTGGTAGGCCAGAGTAGCGAGAACGACTCCGGATGCACTCCACACCGATCCCGATAGGCGGGCGACGGGGGACAGTCCGAGTGGTGGTCTGCTCCATAGGTCGTGTACAACCTTGGCCTGACCACCTGCCCCATTATATATAGCCACACCAACGCGATGGCCCCCATTCAGGCTCGTCTCATAGGGTTTTGTAAAAAAAACAGGGTTTTTTTGTGGGGGAGGGAGGGGGGGGGGGGGGGGGGGGGGGTGTGTGAGCGTACAAACTGGCACTTATGGGGTAGTGTTGGGGTTAGGGTACAAAAGGGCAACAATGGAACAATGGTACCCCACAGTCCCCTCTTTAGAAATGGAAGTATACCCCACACTCGTAACGCTATGTATTTCGAGAATTCTAAGGGGACAAAGGAAAACAAAAGAGGGAAAGACGGGTCGGACAATACAGGTACCCCACACTCTATAGCGTGTTGGGTGTCCGTGTGTGTGTGGGGGGGGGGGGGGGGTGGGGGGGAGAAAGACCTTCAATACCAATATTTTTTCTCCAGACCATTTGCCAAGGACTAAAACCACACCGGGGTGACCCGTAGAACCAAAATACATGGGGGGCGGGGCTGTGGTGAGGGTGGGGGGGGGGGGGGGGGGGGGGGGGGTAAGAAAGACTTTAAATACAATTTTGTTATGCCCAGACCATTTGCCAGGTACTAAAACCACAATGGGGTGACACTTAGAACCAAAATACATACATGTGATGTAAGTCTGTGCTTGCATAACAGCACAAATAGGTTTTTAGTGATTTTAAGGGCGAAAATTTGACCCCCCAAAAAATCCTTATTCCACCAGTATTCATTTGGCAAACAAGCAGATATTGCAATGGTACACTATCGGCTACCCAAAAAAAGTGGTCCCCGAAAATCCCCCGGGGGGGGGGGGGGGGGAGGGTTTCGGTCGGTAGCCCATGGACTAGTACCACTGATCTCTACAAACTGGATAATTCGAGCGTACATTAATAGGATAGAGAGCCGTGAAACTTGTGTTGCCTTCGCATTCGCAAGTTCGTGCATGCGTACCGTAGACCGTCGAGAGTGACACAGTGGCAGCAGCGATGGTGGGTAAAATTGCATTAAAATCCTTTGTAAATAATTAAATTTATTATATAAACTCGCAGACTGTACGATCAGTGAACTATCCGTGTAGAAAATGTCAGAACTACGGTTTTAAGTGAGATTTAGGAGAACATTGCTCTAGGCGAAAATGTTATTTTTGTTTTCAGCGGGATTTGTTCATTATTATTGTGGTCCATT
Organism: Crossaster papposus; assembly: GCA_037893245.1. NCBI lineage: Eukaryota > Metazoa > Echinodermata > Asteroidea > Velatida > Solasteridae > Crossaster > Crossaster papposus. The sequence goes on along the minus strand of JBAIAA010000290.1, from coordinate 797,571 downwards.
CTGAGAGAAAAACTTGAATATTTTAAAAGAACAGTAGAATCAGTTGGTCTAGGGTACCCTTTACAAAGGATTGAATTCCACAATACAGGTATTTTCAGATCAATGTTGTACACATTCCACGAAGACTGTCCCGTTGACTTTGGTTCATGGTGGTAATTTGTGTACACAACATATTGTGTCATGAACTATTTGACGTGCATAAATGTAATGTACTGTAGAATTTTCCTAAAATCGCAATGGTCAGTTTTTTCTCTCACAATTCTGGAAGTGTAGAGCCACCTAATGTTGCAACATTATTCCCTTGGCATTTAAATTATACCTGTATATTTTCTTTCTTTGTACACTACAGCTAATTGGTTTACCCAAGTCCACTTCTTGCTACTGAGATGTCAGGCTGTACAGCTTATTAATACGGCTGCACAAGCCACAGGACGAACTGCTCCCATTAATATGACAGAGGGATAACAGATGACAGCGAATGTCAACACTTATTTTGTTTAACCATCAGTAAACTACGGAAGCTTAATTGACCAACTAAATTTTCCAAGATAAGCTATCTCGGTGTTCCACATTTTTTAGATGTGCTGTAAAAATATCGCAGAACTCTGCATCTTGGCATTTCATGTTTCAACAATATAAGTACAAATAATAAAACAGTCGCAACAGTCACAAAATTATCTTGGAAACATGGAAGTATACATAATATTCTTTTGAGCTTTCGTATAGTGAATATGTGTTTCATATTGTTAATATTCAAAGCAAATTATACAGATGTTAAAATGACATAGATTTACCCAGTCAGTGTTCTCCACAATCTATTTTAGCAGGGTAGCCTGCCCTGTGTAAATGTTACGCTGTTCTGCCATATTTTTATGCCGCCCTGTTGAAATGTTATGCCGGCCTGTCAAATGTTATGCCGGCCTGTCAAGTTTTGCTTTTCAATCACGGTTTTATACAAAACAGAAATTGTGTTGTACAAATCTTTAATATTGTGTTCATATTGCACAAATATCTAGAAACACTCACAATTCAAAGTTAAAGCCGTACAGGGTGTCCTATCAAAATTTGGCCTGTGAAGAACGCTGCCAAATGTATCTTTGCATAGTATGAACAATTATTATTCTAAAATGACATCGCAAGTTTTTATTTTGGTTTTAAATTCATAGAAAGTCGTGGGCTAATTTTGTTTTCGTTTTATTATTTTGGTTTTATAACATCAGTAAACAATACATAATAAGAATATTAATACTATGGCAGTAGTTATTACATGTTATCTGCAGTGTATCAATGCCAAATAAAAGCAAGCAAAATTTAATCCATTGTGTGACTTGTATGTCATTAGTTACATGTGTGATTGGTATTTTTAATTGTGATTTATTTCAAGTTTCTCAAGTTCATAGTTTAAGCCATAGAGCTGTATCTTTATTATACAGCTCTATGGTTTAAGCTCAAACCACATTTATTTTTTCTGTCCACTTGTCCAGCAAGAATTGTTGGGACCCTGGTTAAACATTAGGTTGATTCCAAATCTGGACACTGTCCCCACGAACGAACCAATTAATGTGCCAAATACATTTTCCTAAAACACAGAAATTTTCCCTTTTTAATTTTATCATAAAACTTGCACTTTTTATTGTCTGGATATAAAATTTAATCAACATTTTCAAAATGTTCTTAATCAAAAAAATCTCGTTTTTCTATGGTTTGTGCATAAGATTATGATGTGGAATTCTTTCCCCCAGAAAAACCTTTTCTAATTTTTTTTTTAGAACATCTTGTAAATACGTGCACTGCATTGCAACGTCTCACACGAATGTCTCGTATCTTTTCCCGAAAATAGGTCTACCTAACATTCAAACTTGGCGTATACATGTCATTCTTGGGTGTTTTTATGTTTAACTTAATTTTCCTGATCAAACTGGATTGTTTTTGTGATATTAACTTCGTTTCCTGTGATATTAAATTCGTTTTCTCGGTCGTGCGCTATACGAACATGTGTACGCCTGCGGTGTTTTTAAACCACCTTTACAGATCTCGTACAACACATGCGGTTAAAAGAGGTGTTTAGCTACTATTCTTTTTCTACGTAGATCATTCTCATTACTTCAAGGGTTCGTACTTTGTATTGTGTAACATTACAAAAGTAATAATAGAGCATACACAACTCAAATAAATCAAGTGTATCACAATGATATATTGTATTGCAACACGCAATTGACCTAGCTGAGTGTGTTGGTCGTTAAACATCGCCAGATCTAAAAACATGTTCCTAAAGTATTGAGAAGAACTCCCCATATAACGGAATGGATGAGTCTTCATTTGCATACCAGTGCGCCATTGGATCTCACCGCAGAAATACATTGCATATGTATTGCGCTGCACGCATATATGAATAACGGTGCGAGAACGTAGTAATCAAGTCGTTAGATATGGCACGTTACTAGTCTTAAACCAGCCGTGCCGATAAACTTCGACTGAAATACACGGATTAAACCCGACTATCTAACGACTTGTCATCAAGTCTAACTTCTTTTAGGTTTCCCTTCTAGAGTGCATTACGCGTTTAAATGGAAGTACATTGTATGGTAATCATTATACTTTATACAATCTAAAACGGTTTGAAAAACAACTTGGATCTCGGATGCTTCAGGTCAACGAAATTGATGTTTTCAAAAGAGGACAAAGTGCCCTAAAATATCATTTGTACCCATAACAGTTACCCATGAAGGCCGGTAGTGGGCAGTAGAATATGAATACATTATTCGGGCGTCGCGCCCTGGTCTACGGTGTTATCTAATTTAGCGCCCTCGCTTGGTAAAGCATAATACTGACTAAATTATTCGGACACACAAATAAATCACAAGGGAAACTGACTAGGTAAATTTGCATAAAATAATGTCTAAGTGAATAAAGAAATCGGCAAGGCGGGACTTGAACCTTCAACCTCCGAAACACCAGACCGGCGCTCTATACTGAGCTATCTTCGGTACCATATGTTGCTGGGTATACTCCACAGGATACTGAATTTAGAAACCACAATTACCTGATTTGAACGCCGATGGTGAAATTCAGGTTAACAACATGTAACTTTGTATTTTTTTCTTTTCCAGCATCCCCCCCCCCCCCCCCTTTGCTTGACATAGCTTGACACACAACGTGGCCAAAACTTGTATAGGCCTACATCTTAACGCTATATAATTTCTCAGTTTTCATCGTTTAAAGCAGCAAAAGTGCTTAACATAAAAGAATGGTGATTGGCAACAAGCTTGACGAATAATTGTTTACTTTGTGAATGCTGTATATTTTCAACCAACTGCAAACTACTTTCCAAAAAAATGTGTCTCTGGGACGCATTTTTTTGACTTTCATTTATTATTTTCTTTAAAATGACAGCGTGCTTGGAAAAATAATTTCACACAAAGTTTAGAGTCATTATTATCTGTACATCAAGTAAGTTAACTGAAAAATATGTTGGTTGATTACAGTTACTATCCCTTTAAAGCAAACGTCAAAGGACCAGGAAATCATGAAATACTTTCGTTTTTAGCTTATTGTTATCGTTCTAACTTCCGCATACATACATACATTTCGTATATATACATGTATACTAACTTCAGCTCAGACGTACAGAGTTTAAGTCCTCAATTCTTTGTTTGTTCTCTGCTTTTTGTTATCGTTTCCTTTTGGAAAAACGTCAGGATACTGAGTAAGTAGATTTATAATAAGGGAATACATGTGTGTTCGAGAGGTTTTAATCACTCTGTTTAATACCGCTTGGAGTCTGGGTGTTTTTTGTGCTTTTCTCGGCATCCATGATTGTAAAACTTCGGAAAAGTCAGTTAAACGATATTTACTATGAAATACAACCTCCCCAAATCTACCCATTCATGATAATTCAAGCAATTACCAATGGTGTATACTACCTTTAAGGGAAAAATCAGGTTTGGAAAACGGACAAGTTGGCTTTCACCTATTCACACTAGATATTGGAAAAGAACAATTGGGCTAACTGAAGTCCACTTTTCTTGAAAACTACAGCACACATGATGCTATGCTTTTACAGGATGCATGCTTCAGACTGTTATTCACTTACATACATGTACAGGTATTTCAAAATAATGTTTTTGTTATGTTTGCAAATGGTGTATAGCCTACTTCTTTTAGGTTTCCTTTCTAGAGTGCATTACGCGTTTAAATAGAAGTACATTGTATGGTAATCATTATACTTTATACAATCTAAAACGGTTTGAAAAACAACTTGGATCTCGGATGCTGCAGGTCAACGAAATTGATGTTTTCAAAAGAGGACAAAGTGCCCTAAAATATCATTTGTACCAATAACAGTTACCCATTAGCCTCTGTCATGAATTGACGAAAATCAACCGAAGAGGGCGTTTTGCGGAAATTTGTCAATATGGCTTCCGAGCTCTCGCGTAAAACTAACGCTAGCTGTACCATGGAGGAAGGAAAACAGATAGTTAGTGAAGTGGGGGGAAATACTTAATTAAAAAAATGGCCAATCATAAAACTAGATTTGTTTTCCTGCACTTCAAGTGTATTTATGCTTCTCAGAAAACCGGTTAGGACCAACATTTTAACTAATTAGTGCCTACAATTTTTTTTACAGTGGCACTGAACTGAAGCCATATTTGAATGCCATTTGAATGCAAGACAGTAAAAAATTTCTGGGGCCAATTCATACAAGCAATATTGTGTTTGCATTTGGTATTTTTTTTTTGACATGAAATGTAAATTGGGGCTTTACACACAAGCACTTTGTTCACATAATTGCTATAATTATAAGCGTTAAACCTCAACATTCCTAAATCCAGCAAAAACCAACCAGTTTTAAACACTTTTTATAGTGTCACAATAAATGTAGACGCCTGTGAAATCTAGTATCTTTCACCCTTTATTGACTGAAACCTCACATGAGTCATAATTGACACTTATTAAAAGAAGTTCGTAAATATTAAACTTGGATTTTCCAAGAATTGTTCATTGCGCCGCGACTTAGGGAACAGTCGGTCGATTGTGTGCCAAATTTCTAGACGCCACCGTTTTGGGTATTTTCGGACAAAATTTACACCTAAATTGTTAACAGAGGCTAAATAGCAAGCATTCATAATATTAACATGGTAAAGGTACAATGAATTTTCAGTTTGTGAACAAAGAACTTTTGGCAACATTGCATGAGGAAAGTCGGCCTAACAGTAACTGTTTATAAACAATGTAAACGTCGAAGTACAGCTAGCTACGCACGTACGTGCTACGCACGTAGCGCAGCACACTTTCATCAACTGGTCATTTTTTCAGTCACTGTTTCTTTCTTTTTCGTAATTTTACGGTTTTGGATGACATTCAGCCTTACTCCTACGGTTTATTCTTCCGAAATAGCCACAGCCTTTAGGGCTCCGTCGTAAGCCATAAAGTTATGACATTGACGACACACGTGTTGCTGTTGTAAAGCGCCGCCATCTTGACAATTTTCCGCGCGTTGCCCTTTTAGAAAGGTCATGACAGAGGCTAATGAAGGCCGGTAGTGGGCAGTAGAATATGAATACATTATCCGGGCGTCGCGCCCTGGTCTACGGTGTTAATACAAAATGGGGAAATCTAATTTAGCGCCCTCGCTTGGTAAAGCATAATACTGACTAAATTATTCGGACGAACAAATAAATCACAAGGGAAACTGACTAGGTAAATGTGCATAAAATAATGTCTAAGTGAATAAAGAGCGGGACTTGGCAAGGCGGCAAGGCGGGACTTGAACCTTCAACCTCCGAAACACCAGACCGGCGCTCTACCTACTGAGCTATCTTGCCCTATGTTGGCGGTCTCCCAAACTGGGGAGTCGCTCGGTCCCATATGTTGCTGGGTGTACTCCACAGGATACTAAATTTAGAAACCACAATTACCTGATTTGAACGCCGATGGTGAAATTCATGTTAACAACATGTAACTTTGTATTTATTTTATTTTCCAGCATCTTTTTATTTCCCTTTGCTTGACATAGCTTGACACACCACGTGGCCAAAACATGTATAGTATAGGCCTACATCTTAACGCTATATAATTTCTCAGTTTTCATCGTTTAAAGCAGCAAAAGTGCTTAACATAAAAGAATGGTGATTGGCAACAAGCTTGACGAATAATTGTTTACTTTGTGAATGCTGTATATTTTCAACCAACTGCAAACTACTTTCCAAAAAAATGTGTCTCTGGGACGCATTTTTTTGACTTTCATTTATTATTTTATTTAAAATGACAGCGTGCTTGGAAAAATAATTTCACACAAAGTTTAGAGTCATTATTATCTGTACATCAAGTAAGTTAACTGAAAAATATGTTGGTTGATTACAGTTACTATCCCTTTAAAGCAAACGTCAAAGGACCAGGAAATCATGAAATACTTTCGTTTTTAGCTTATTGTTATCGTTCTAACTTCCGCATACATACATACATTTCGTATATATACTAACTTCAGCTCAGACTTACAGAGTTTAAGTCCTCAATTCTTTGTTTGTTCTCTGCTTTTTGTTATCGTTTCCTTTTGGAAAAACGTCAAGATACTGAGTAAGTAGATTTATAATTTGATTTAATTCGTAGTTGTTTTTTACTTGGGCAGGGTGCGGACTCGATGATTCTTTGAAAAACTCTTATTACTTTAAAAAATGATACTTTAGATTTTGTTTGATAACCATAACTTTATAAATTCTCGGAGCCCGTCGCGTCACAGCTTCACACAAATATTTTAAGACAAAATTAAAAGAAATTAATTTGTTGTGTGTGAATATACTTCAAAGAAATTATTTGTATAAACATAACGACATAAATCTTTTGAACCCGAATCCTGGCAAGGGCGGATCCAGGAATGTTTGCAGAGCGGTTCAGTCGGATTTGCGCGATTGTGCTGCTTAAACATTTTTTTCTGGCAAAACAAATAACAAGGTGGAAGATATTATGATGATATTCATAATTACAAAATCCATCCAAAAATCCAAATAGAAAATTCACTCAATTTTTACCCCACTTTTGTTTAGCGGTCGGAGCGCAAAATCATTCTGTGGGACTTGCTTTGGGTTTTGTTGGAGCAGGTCACATATCCGAAATGAACTAGTTAAACTAATTAAAAGCAATAATATCAACAAATAGTAAATGATATCCAGAAATATTTGGGAAAAGGCAATGAAGGTCCGGTGCCCTAGGCGACAGAATGTTGGCAACAAAATAAGTGTTGGCATCTTGTAGTAGTTGCATTATCAAAACAAGAATATTTTACTGAACACAAAAAACATTTATATTGATTATAGTTGCTTTCCCTTTAAAGCAAACGTCACAAGACCAGGAAGTAATACAATGCTTTCGTTCTTAGCTTATTTTTACCATTCTAACTTCCGCATACATTCAGCTCAGACGTACAGAGTTTGGGTCCTCAATTCTTTGTTTGTTCTCTGATTGTTTGGGGGAATCGTTTCATTTTGGAAAAAAAGTCAAGATACTGTGTAAGTAGAATTTGAATTTTATTTAATTCGTAGTTTGTTTTTAACTTGGGAAGGGTGCGGACTCGACAAGGAGTCTTAGGAAAACTCTAATCCCATTATTTGGAGAGATGTTACTTTGGTTTTTGTTTGATAACCATAACTTTACACATTTTTGGAGCCCGCCGCGTCAACGCTTCACGCAACTACTTAAGCCAAATTAAATAGAAATTCAACCAAAAATGTGATGTAACTTTTTAATACTATCTTGTTTTTAATTACCTTTTTCGTTATTGTCTTTGTCTCATCACAAGCTTTAATTTGATGTATATTAAGGCATTCATATACATTTCAGTGTTACGAACGTTAATGCAAATCGTCACCGACACCACGAAGTAGCACTCGTGTACACACAGCGAATAGTTTTGATTTGAAGATAAACGCGTTTGAATGTTTGCAAGTTATTATCCCGCAAATAAAATGTGAATTGAAAACCTGTTTGGGATTTATATAAAGTACTACATTAAAACGTCGTGAATGTGTTACTTATGTTTCCATGGGTTAATTAATTACGAATTAATTAAAGATTTAGGAAGAGTGTTACTTCGTGAAAACGAAATCTGCAGAAATCCGTACAGTGCGCGTACACAAAGATATTATCAGTGCTACTTCGTGAAAACGAAAACTGCAGGAAAACCGTACAATGCGCGCACATACAACTCAGTGCTACTTCGTGGAAACGAAATCTGCAGGAAATACGTACAGTGCGCGCACACAAGCATCAGTGCTACTTCGTGAAAACGAAATCTTTGAATGCAACGTCGTTTTCAATAATGACCATAGAGCGCCGTAATGCACTGATTGAGCGCGCGTACAATTCATGTACACTGTAAAATGTCCGTGTGCATGTACATGTGCGTGTACCACTGACCTCTATACATGGACAGATCATCCATTGTTTCATTTTGAAGTCGGCATGCAGAGAAGTGCAACATGGCGTCACTGCTGTGAGCCAATGAAATGTCCAGGTGTAGAGTTCAGTTGGTTGGTAAATCCACTGACCTCTACAACTGGACATTTCATTGGCTCACAGCAGTGACGCCATGTTGCACTTCCAGTTCGCGCCGACTTCAAGTGTTAGCACAGCAGAATATGGACAATGATCTGTCCAGGTGTTGAGGTCAGTGGCGTGTACCCCTGGGGACGAGAGTAGAGAGTTACTTCGTGGAACTACACAGACATGCAAAGTGCTCAGAATCGTTTTCACGAAGTAACACTATATAGAGTGAAAACGAACAATCCACCAAACCGCGTTATTTTACTTACACTCATTAACCTAATTACCATAATAATTAACTTTTTAAATTGTAAATTGTAGTTTTTGTCTTACTAATATATTTAATGCATTAACAATGCATTTTTTTTATTTTTTTTACTGCATGGAAGTATGGTCGAGTGTTACTTCGTGGTGTCGGTGACGACATGTTCAAAGCATAGCTTTAGCATTCTAAAAATGCGCACCAAAACCTATATTCACGCAAAAATTTCGCGCAGGGGGCTTTAGGGGCAAGTCGTGAAATTTGTCGCGAATATTTTGACGTCAATATTCACGATCGTCGTAGTCCCTCGAGGGCAACCATATATTTTAGCACCCACACTAAGTGATAAGTTCAAAACTAGGCATCGTTTTCTTTGTATTGACTATGGGACAGCGCCATGTGTGTAGATTGTCACTAGAACTATAGTCATGATTGTTTATGCATAGTTTCACTAATTGTGCTAATGGGACTCGTCGCGAACTCGAGATGTTCAACAGTATTTTGTTGGGCTGCAATGAATCCGATTTGGCCGTACGAGAGCACAACGAATTACCCGTACCAATGGTACCTTACACCCAGCACTATATGAGACAGAAAGACCCCCCCCCCCTAAGTTCCCCAAACCAGTACACTCTCTAGACCGTTGTTACCTAACGTACCCCCCCCCCCCCCCCTTGAAAACCTAACAAGAATTCCTGAGAAACCACAACATTCCGCAAGCACAGTGACCACCACAAAGTAGGGGGTTCCCTCTGTTAGACCAGGCTGTAAATGAGCTAGGTATCACCTGGAAGGGGGAATTTAACTTATGTGATTTTTCTAGACCAGAATTTCATGATGAATAAGAACTTTATCTTGGGTAAAAAAACCAAATCCGGAACGCACTCCCCAAAAAGGGGGGTTCTTTCCGGAGGGGGGGGGGAGGTCAATTTTTTAAGGAAAAAAATACCATAAGTTACATTTAAACACAAATAGAATAAAAACAAACTCTTATTAACCTCAAAATCTATTTGTAATTACGGTATTCTACATTATTACATATGGTATTTTATGAAATTTTCATACCGCCTGAAAAAAAAAAAATTGGGGGGAAGGGGTATGCAGGATTTGGCCTTTTTTATTGTTAAGATATTCTTAATCTTCATAAAAATCTGGTTTAGAATTACCAAACATTGAATAAAATTATGACGTGAATTTCATAAAGAATAAGAATTTCTTAACTAAGGGGGTCCTTTAGAGACCCCCTACTACTCCCCAACCCCTACATTGTTACCACATCCAATATAAGGTTGAATTAACTAACTGGGTTTAAATGTTGAGGTTAATAAGAGTTTGTTTTTATCCTATTTTTGTTTAAATGTAACTTATTGTATGTTTTCCTTAAAGAATTGACCACCCCCCCCCCCCCCCCCCCCCCCTTGGAAAGAACCCCCCTTTTTAGAGGGTGCGTTCATGACTTGGGCTTTTTACCCAAGATATTCTTATTCCTCATGAAATTCTGGTCTAGAAAAATGACATGAGATAAATTCCCCTTCCAGGTGATACCTAGCTCATTTACAGCCTGGTCTATGTCGCATTACTCGCTTCATATGTTGTTATTTTATATGTGCGTTGGGATATTTACGCACATAAATTCTTGAAATTTACAGTGCTTTATTTTCGCTCTTTTGTATTTTTAGTTTAAATGGATACGCTTGCCATGGTCTTTATTCTGTTCCTAATTACTGGAGTTTTTATCGGAACTTGCCAACCATCTAACTGCCATGCGCAGTGTGATTACGACCCCGTGACTGCAAGGGCCGACTGCTCCTCCCGTAATCTGAACTGCATCCCCGTCAACTACCCAGACTCCCTCGTCATGGATCTCAGCCACAACAACATATCGGTGCTGGAACCAGACGACTTCAACGGAAGTTTCTCCAGTCTAGTTGATCTGTATCTTGACTACAACACGATATCTGATGTGACGTCACTGCTGCAGTCAACCGGATTGGAAAGCCTGAAGAAACTATCGATGGAGCATAACGTCGTTTCCTACTTGCCTTATTCGTGTTCGCTTAGTTCTCTCGAAGATATATCACTGGACTTCAACTTACTCGACAGCGTAGACAATATTCCCTCTTGTAACAATTTAAAGATATTTTCCGCCAATTCAAATGAAATACAAAGTGTTTATTTGTTCATACATAACCGTGTCTTTCCCTCATTTATCAGCTTGCGGTTCAATAGGATAAGAGATTTCGTTTGGTACCCACGCGATCAAGCTAGCCCCAATGTGACAGTTTTACTAGATCACAATGAAATCCCATATGTTGACATTAGCCAAGTAAGTTTGGGCCTGCTATCTCTTAGTCATAACAGACTTCAACACGTTACATGTACACTTCCCACTAAGTTCGTCATAGCCAGCAATGGATTACGTGAATTCAGTGTATTCGATATCCTTCGGCGTGGAGAACCTTTGGAGGAGCTAGACATAAGGAACAATTCGTTCGATTCCCTGATACAACCAGTTTGGGCAGAGGGTCTGCAGATCTTATACGCCGATGACAACATACTGGGCAACCTGTCCGCTACAACCCTACAAGGATTCATCAACCTGACCGAGCTCCATCTGGCAAATAATCGACTCTTGTTCATCTCATCAATCGCTCTGAGCCAACTCACTATGCTGCGGTCTCTGTATCTTGACGGAAACGCCCTGACGTCACTGTTTGGTGGAATATTCCTCAACCAAGATGAACTTTTAGAACTGTCCATCACAAACAACCAACTCTCCGAGTTACATCCGGATTATTTCCTCGGTCTGGACTCGCTGGAACGCCTGTACATCGCTGGGAATCGACTGGTTTACGTCAACTCAGAGATGTTTCGGCAGATGCCTGGCCTCACCACGATGAACTTCTCTCATAACAAACTTCAAGTCTTTGATGCCACAAATTGTAACCTCGCCAACTTACAAAACCTCCTGCTTGCTCACAATGCAATCATTAACACAAGTTCGATACTTGGGCATTGCGATCACTTGGTCGTCCTGGACTTGAGTTTCAATCAGATCCAAGTGGTTCCTGGTGATTCTCTTACAGAGGGAAACAGAGCGTTATCCAGACTTGAGCTTGAAGGCAACCCGCTTCAGTGTGACTGCCGGTTGGCAGGTTTATGGGACTGGCTTCGCAACAATCCTCCGTCTGTTCTTCCTCGTTGTCAAGCTCCACCACAGAACTCGGGAGCAGTGCTGACCCACTTGGTAATACAAGATTTCAATTGCGAACCTCCAAAGGCCATGACTAACATGAACCAACTTAATGTAGTAGTCGGCCAGACGGTGACTGTTTCATGCACGGCAACTGGTATACCCAGCCCTGTAATAACATGGCTAAATACCAACGGCACCGTGCTACCAGACAAGTCACAGGACAGATATTTCATTTCTAGAGCGACTACTTTGCACATCATTTCAGTGGAGCTATCCGATCAAGGAATGTACACGTGTTTCGTCCAAAATGTCCTTGGTGAAACGGACAAAGCTATTGTCAATGTGACTGTTACTGAAGAACTAAAATCAAAACGCACTGACGTCTCTTGGGCTGCGACTGTTCTCCCTACCATGTTTATCACCCTTATTGTCACCATCGCTTTCGTCGTCTTGGTCATCTCTCTCCGTCGTCGTTATCAGAAGAAATATCATTCTACTTCTGCGGTGGAAGGCGTCAGGGGTGTCCCAAGGCTTACAGTAGGTTTCCGTAAGACTGAACCTACCAGGTCAGACGACGGCTACGTCAACGAGACCGTGGAGGGCGAGTATATGACACCATCAGCCGGTAAAGAGGGCACAGGGGAGGAATACGAGGTACCAACTACATCAGCTGGACATCCTCCTGGAAGATACCAGAGGCATCTTAAGGTCATTGCACCAGCAGAGATGGACGAAGCTGACTTCTACGAGCCAGTTAACATCGGTGGCCAAAGATAAGAAAGTTAATGACGTTCGACAGTTGTTGACGTGAGGCAGTGGCGGCGCCAGACTCTAAAATTTGGGGGAGCAATTAGGGGGCAAGGGTTGGGGGGGGGGGGGGGGGCTGTCACAATAAAACCTGATGGAAGCGTCGCTGCCAGAAAATCCTACAAGAGTGAGAAAATTGAGATACTCTGATGGCCCCACGTCACCCTGTCTCCAAGGAGACTCAAGGATTGGAAACAGTAATGGAGACCAATATTCAAAGTTTGATAAATAAAATGCAATCTAGACTTGATGTAAGTTTAACCTGAAACAAAACACTAGGAAAGGGCATGGTGTAATGTTGCCTTCAAAGCGGACACGGTCCTTAGCAGGATGTGATTTCAACACAAAATTGCCAGCGTCACATCAAAATGCACCAAATTCACATCCTCTTCCAAATTCACATCCTGGGTTAAGTCGTTAAAATCCAAATTCACACCCACCGTAGCGCCGCCACTGACGTTGAAGGAAAACCAAAAAGATTGTTCTGAGAAAAACGCACGGTATTAAGGAGGGGTTGAAAACTCAATCCAAATGTGGGTGAATTGAACCCGGACCCACAGAGTTAGAGGGCGAGAAAACAACATATTGACTAGTAAGAGGGACAATTTTACACATAATCAAATTACATTATTAAATTAAATGTCACCTCGAGTTTTCGTGTACAATTGTCTTCGAGCTTCCTGCATGAATAGTCGAATATTTAAATGTATTAGTCACTTTTCTACTGCAAGATGTACACTCAAAACACCAGAACGGTTGATGTGTTTGTATAACAGAAACACAGCGACAATATGTTTATATCGTTTCTAAAAAGCACCATAGACGAGAAGTTTACAATATCAACGAAATTTATACTTTGTTTGAGTGGCAGTCAAATTTCAGTTTCAAAATAATGCAAATTTAAACCAGCTCCCTGATCTTTGATTTTTTTAAAATTGTTTTGGTACGTGGATATCCGAATAATGAATCTGACAAAGTTTTTTTCTAGGCTTTTTGTTACAGTAAATAGTCTTTTAATCTTACAATGTGTTTAAACAAATTGTACGGTAGGTTTTTAAATTTAAAAGGATTTTTGAGAAGCTACATTCGCCACATTGTGCTTTGATCGATCAGGCCTATGTATACTTTGTAAATGGAGAAATACTTGCAATTTTAAATAATTTTTAATTTCACGATTAATAAGATTGTACCAGAAAATAGTGTATTAGTTTAAGCCAAATATGTATACATTTTGTTAGCGTTGCTAACTTGTTTGTTCCATTTTTGTTGGAAGCTACCGTAACACAGGGTAGCTTTGGCACCCAGGGGTAACTTTGGCAACGTTTTTCAATAATTTTGTATTTTATGGTTTTAATTGCATTTTTTGTATTTGTTTAATTCATCTGACATTTTATATTATATATTATATAATAATATCAAACTTTTTTTTTTTTTTTAATTTTGACTAAAATTTGATCTGCCAAAATTACCCAGTTTTACGGTATATTTGCCACATTTTGCTTTGATTGATTGTGTATACTTTGTAAATACGAGATCATTATACAGAGAAATTCGGAATACCTACAATTCTGAATTATTTTAAATTTCACGATTGATAAGACACGTTGTAGATACCATACACGGTACCCGGATGTGGTGTATATTCTCGTTAAATTCCGCAAGATTTTGAGGTCAATTTACACGCGCTATTGTGAAAAAAAATAACAAACTATACAAAGAGATAATTTTAGTCCCATGAACTTACACCAAAAACATTTTATTCAACAGAAGTCTTAAAAGTGTAATTAGCTACGGAGAAATTAAGACCCATCACCAAAATTCACTTGAATGGTTTGTTGAATTTATTTTTAAAGCGGATATTTTTCGGTAGTGTGTAATTATTTTAATCCTCCCCTGGCCCTCTTATTGACAACTGGATTTACCAAGTTTTAAAGTAATACTGGATCTATATGACAAGATAACGTGACAGATAAATGCAATGAAAAAGAGCAGTTTACACAGGGGGTCTGTGTCGGAAAAACTCAATCAACTATAATATAATCGCTATAAAATGTTGTTATTTTGGTGTTTTTTTAGTCGTCTATGCATCAGGTTAAACTGATAATTAGAAAACTTGTGATTACTTTTGCTAACTTGTTAGTGTCTATATTCATTGTGGTGACACTCCATGTGGGTGTAAAAGTCTAATTTAACTCATATTTAACAATTAAAGAGAAGACAATACAACGTACACCCTGCACCGTAATAAACAAGATAGTTAATTAATTGCGACTTGACCATCCCATGGCTGTTGGTATTTTGGAATCTGAAACGAAGACAAGAAGAAAACAAATACTATTTTAATTATTCATAATTAATGAAACAAAAATGATAACAGAAATTCATTACCAGTATGCCAGGAGGGTCGGGCAAGTTTCAGTATTAATCTTTAAATGAATGAAAGGCAATAATTACTATATTCTATGTATATAATAGACTGGCAAACAGGACTGAATGGGTTTAATATAACAGCATCTCTGTGGTATTTCGAAGGTGCGATGTTTAATTCCCCTAACACAAGTTGATTTTCAAAGAAGTTAGAACTGAATTGTTATTCTTAACGATACCTTGGATGATTGTGGTTCATTACACGTATCTAATACCACAACACAAACCAATATAATTTTCGTCTTGTCGGACATTTTGCCAAAAATTGAGGATAGGAAATGAATGTTTAGAGTATAGTATAACACCGACGACAGTTTAGTGATTATTATTGAAATAATACAACAGAGTTACAAGTCATTTAGAAATTGCGCTACCACGTTTGTGAGTGCCACAGCTACGGATGTTTAACATACACAAAATGAGCTGTCTAAAACTGTTTACCAGAAACTTACGTTTTGCACCAATCAGTAGGCGTCTGAAAGAGATGAAGAAAAGAACGTTTTGATGCTTAGAATAAAACATTCGATGCTTGCAATTATGTGCAGTCAATGTAAACAAACCTGCCGTCTGATATGTAATTTTATAAAAACTTGTCTCCATTACTATGTAAGAAATTATGTGACCTTTGATATAATCAGTAAAGAATGAAATATATTCTATGTATGCGCACTTATATGCGTTATTATATTTTACTGTAAAAATAGTCCAACTTGAATTAGCTAGGGTCAGCTGGGAGCGAGTTTGTTTTTTAACGGAAACAGGATCATACTGTGCTGTACATAAAGCCTTGCATTATCATACAAACTTAGAAAGAACCAACAAACTGTAAAATAAATACTGGGTACAACATAATTTAAAAATAAATATTTGCCCAAGATTTGTATAATATTATTGATAACATTGTTGGTAAAAACTTACTAACTATTACGAAGAATTTCCCAAGGATTGTAGGCAGTTGATATGTTGATCAATATTAACCCATTTTGAACATTTGTTTTTGTATCAATGAATGAGCAGAAATAAAGAGGAAATTGGACACAGTGTTGCATTTTAATGATTCTACTAATTATTAAAGGAAATTTTTCTATTCCATTGTTTTTAAGGTAAGTCAACTGAAATAAAATCATTTTTCACATAGAAACCATGGACATTTTGTTTACATGGGACTATTCATCTTTGTAACCCCCCCCCCCCCCCCCCCCCCCCCCCCTACACGCGGCCCGTCGTTTAGACTAACGACGAACAAAACATTTTGTATTAATTGTTTTTCAGTAGAAATGAATTTACCTCAAACACCTGCCATTCTCATCATTTGTAAAGGGAAAAACATGTGCCATCGCAACATTGAAAGCCTGAAGGACACGTCCCCTGTGGAATGCAGGCTGCCAATAAAGCAATCGGATTCAAATTATTAGTTTAACCGCATGGCGTAACCTGATCTGAGAATCATTGGTTGGGTAACGGAGCCATCTCCGAAACCAACGTCTGATACAGGGGGAGGGGGAGGGGAGGGGAGGGGGGGAGGGGAGGGGGGAGGTTTGCAAAAAGGTGTGTTTACAATAATTGTGTTCCATAACCACCGGATAAATGACATTAGTTTATTTCAAGCAATACAGAAAAGTTGTAATTGAATACATAATCCATGTACTCGAGTTTAATACTTAAAAGGAGAGCATGTATTGTCATAAATATGTATGCCTTATGTTCATGACGCAGTGTGAGCATGCGCAGTGCATAGCTTAATAAGGCACACTTAGATACTGGCAAAGTCCACGTGACATCATTTTTTCATTTGGTTCGCCGCAACATTACAATTGGTACAATCATAGAGAGTAATCGTAAGGAAGAAAAAACATAATAAATAATAATAATAATACATTTAAAATTTAAAATAAACAAATACCCCGGTTGGGCGGATATCTACAGAAGACGGATAGTGGCACTGGATACTGATGAATATATTTTTTGCAAACGCGCGAGAATATTTTTGTTGTACCATTTATCTAGCGGCCGCCACTTAATTATCTGGTGGCAATAATCTGGACAATGGCAGCCATTATCTGGCGCGAGATAATTAAGTGGCGGCTGCCAGATATTATGTGGCGGCCGCCACATAATTAAGTGGCGGTCGCCAGATAAATGGTACGAAAAATATTCTCGCGCGTTTGCAAACAAAATATGTATTAGTATCAAGTGGCACTATCCGTCTTCCGTAGATATCTATTCAGCCTGGGCGGATTACTATTTCACCCAGGCGGAATAAAAAGTGGGCCGGATTTATTCAGTCGTATCCTAAATACGCTTCCGTATTAACATCGACGTTTGTTTGACTGCGAACATTAAGTCTGATTAATCGGGAAATAAAGAAGAAATCGACTGCAGAAACTTACGAAAATGCTGAGGCTCCGGCACATCAAACTCAGCTAAAAAGACAGAGAGAGGAAGAATTTGTTTTACTGGTTAATGCGTCAGTTTGGATAACAATAATATTAACGTTAGATTTCAGCAGAGAATGGCACACATTATTGTATTAAAGTCGAATGTCCACCATGTCGTGTAAATATACCATATACTGGTCCGATTGGTAGACTGCAATGTAATGCTAAAATATATGGTTCAACTAAGCTATTATGGGGACCAACAACTTTAAAAGAAGGGTAGTAAGCATAGAAACTTCCCCAATATCAATTTGCCCCAAACTTGTCGGCTAAAGAAAAAATGAAAACTTTTACTTTGATATGATTTTATGTCCACTGTGTGTCAAGTGCTCTTTAATTCTAACTCATATGGTGTGCAAAATCATAGAGATTTTTGAGGATTTAAAAGGGTTAGGTTGTTAAATAACAAAATTGTATAAAACAGCAAGCAATGGAACAGTACAAATTGTACATTTACTTTAAACAGATAAGCAAGACGAAAACTATAAAAAGACTCAATAAAACGAGACAAGAAAATGACGACCCAACAAAAAAGAGAGCAAGAGAAAAAAAATACAAACAAATCTACAGACAAAACCAAAATCAAGACAGTCACGAAAAAACGAAAACAAAAACACATGTGACCCAAACTAAACCAAACAAAAACGAACAATAATAATTTAAAAAAACTATAATAACGCCTTATTTGGTCAAACAAATAAAGTACTAAAATTGAATGTCCTGAGTGTCCTGGTGTAGTATAATCCCTTCCTTAGCTTAGGTTTTACTAGCTATTTTAACATTGGTATCAGACCAGTTCCATAAAACCACACTTTATTTTTGTCCCCGAATTTTTTCGAACTCAATTGCCAAGTTCAATTTTAAAACGCCACCAATGAATTTCATTCAATTAAAGGAAATTTCTCTATTTCATTGGCTATAAATAAGTATGAACCTTTCAAAACGCTCCAGAATTTGTTGCTATTGCACTACTACACCTTTCAATACCTTTCAACACCAGTTTGTTCAGAAAGTTGTTTTACCTTTCGAAATCTTCCCTAGGTCCCTTTTGTCAGACAGTTTTCTCACCTTTCAAAACCTTTCAGTCCAGGAAACTTTAAAGGTTTAGAAAGGTCAGACAATTCTATGGCAACTGCACTATATATAGGAGTTAAAAAACAAAATTGTATAAAACGGCAAGCAATGGAACAGTGCAAATTGTACATTTACTTTAAACAGATAAGCAAGCCGAAAACTATAAAAAGACTCAATGAAACGAGACAAGTAAATGACGACCAAACCAAAAGAGAGCAAGAGGAAACAAATACAAACAAATCTACAGACAAAACAAAAATCAAGACCGTCACGACAAAACGAAAACAAAAACACAAGTGACCCAAACTAAACCAAACAAAAACGAACAATAATAATTTTTAAAAACTATAATAACGCCCTATTTGGTCAAACAAATAAAGTACTAAAATTGAATGTCCTGAGTGTCCTGGTGTAGTATAATCTCTTCCTTAGCTTAGGGTTTCCTAGCTATATTAACATTGGTATCAGACCAGTTCCATAAAACCACACTTTATTTTTGTCCCCGATTTTTTTCGAACTCAATTGCCAAGTTCAATTTTAAAACGCCACCAATTAATTTCATTCAATTAAAGGAAATTTCTCTATTTCATTGGTTTCAAGGTAAGACAACTGGAATAAAAATATTTTTTTACACATGGAAACCGTATTCTTTTTTCGTCGGGACTATTCCGCTTGTTGACAATCACACCCCTCCCCCCCCCCCCCCCCCCCAAGCCCATCGTTTAGAATAACGTCTGTCGAATCATTTATTTGTCAGTAGAAATTAAATTTACCTTGAACACCTGCCATTATATTTCCAGTAGGGAAACATTTGCCTTCGCAACATTGATAGCCTGAACGACACGCGGTGTCCGCCGTATCATATGGATCACAGTCTGACAATAAAGCAATTGGATCCAAATTAGTAGTTTAACCGCACGACATCACCTGGTATGAGTATCATTTGTTGGTTAACGGAGCCATCGCCGAAACCAACTTCTGGTATGAACATGCAAATAGATGCAATCCCGCGCGCCATATGTCGTTCAACTAAGCTATACATATACAGGGATCAAAACGTTTTTGTCATTGCATTCTAAAGGGCTCGTGCATTATAATTAGTATTATAATTTTAATACAGTCCTAAACAATGCACATTTGAATGTACATCAGGAGCAAAAGTGTGGTGTCTTTCCGGGCAGAAAACGCAAAGACTCGATCTTGGACAGGATGGCCGTCCCGCATGTTAGAGCTCAGCAGATAGGCGTATACGACATTTAAGAGGTGTAGAAAGTCGCACATTGTGTGTTCATAAAACAAATCATCGCGTAATTCTGTTAATAATACTTTGGTCATCTGAAAACAGAGTGAACCTCTTTAAACAAAACCACTCCTAAAATAGTGAAGAGAGTGAGAGCAACTTCAAAAAGAGTGAAAAACACTCTAAAAGAGTAATCACTCTTATCTGAAGAGGAGCCATTATAGAGGACAACTCGAAAAAACGTTTTGCTTCATGTTGCTACTCGAATGAGTGCACAAAAAGGTTTTCACTCTTTTTGGAGTTGCTTTCACTCAGGAAAACTCAATTTCACTTTTTGTAAGTTTTTTTAAGAGATTCAGTTTGTTTTCCTTTGTTTAGATTGAGCTAGTCACTCTTTTAGATTTAGAAAGTTACATTGCCTATAACTCACTGAAGTCTCAGAGTTTTTCTGCGTACCAGGCGGGACGTGCTCTTGTCTTTTGTTTTTCAGACTCGATCTTAGTCTATTATCCACTAAACCGTGTCATGTGCACGTTAAAAACACCTAGTTGGGTTTGACTATAGGAAACCTATATCGGTCGTTATTTTCAGGTGAATCATAAAGTGGCATAGGAATCATTTTTAAGAACATATTGATGCAAACTTTAACGTGTGAAGTATCAGTCTCCCGTGTGTTTCCGAATTATGGTCGAAGGACCTGTGTTAAAGGTAGTATACACCATTGGTAATTGCCTGAATTATCATGAATGGGTAGATTTGGGGGGTTGTATTTCATAGTAAATATCGTTTAACTGACTTTTCCGAAGTTGTACAATCATGGATGCCGAGAAAAGCACGAAAAAACAGCGTTTGTTTTCAACCGGCGTCGAGCCGTTATTCTTATGTTATCTTTGTTTTTCCGCGATCGCCGTCCGGCGATCGCGAATCTTTCTTTATACAATTTATTTTTTTGGAATAATTACAGGATATCTAGCGCAATCCTTTTGCTGAATGCCTAAAATCATTTTTTTACTTTCGATTGAGTAAGATATTTTTTTAATAATTCGGTAGTAAATATTTTCGATATCTGCAAATGGTGTACACTACCTTTAAGCTATTAATTTTTAAATTAACATCCCACTTTCAAAACAAAACGACCAATTATTTCTGTGGATGAACTCAAGCTAATAAAATGAGAGGGGAGATTTTACCTTCGTAGGTTTCAGCTACGAGGACAGAGCCCAGGCACACCAGGATTGCCAAACAGAACGCCTTCATGTTGACTACTTGAAGGTGCGGCAACCGAGAGGAATAAAAGCATGCAAAAAACGATTACTGTTACGCACGGGATATTGCCTTCACATTGGCACGATATACATGTAGTATAAACCACTACGGATCTATAACGTAATGACGTCATCCAATACGAGCTAGTTGTGGACCTCGTTCTCAAATGTCTCAAATATAGGAAAGCGCACATCAACGCCATTGTGTATTATATCCCTCATACTAGCGCTGCAACTCAGCATGCGACAGGTAGACGGAGATAACCACGAGAGCAAGGCAAAATCGAACGCCCGCGATCGAACACGCCGGCGCAGCATCATCTAATATTATTATTACAATGTCACGTGTCCATAGCCGTAGCCGTAGCCTTTGGTAAAATGCCATTTTCGCACTGAATCTTGCATGTACATGTACTTTAAGATCAACTTGAGATTAGAATGCACGAATGTCTAAATTAATAAAGAAAAGTAGAAAGAAACTTCGACCTGAGCGTACAAGTTGCAAAGTGTTAGTCTTTGCCAAAGACAGCTCTCGTAATCGCTCAGTGGTACATAGCCTTTAAACAAGGCCACATGTCTGATAGACGCCGAGCGACTAAAAAGAGACTAATCGCGAAAACCTGAGTGAACGCCAGTGCGAATTACCCAGACAAGTGGCCTTTATCAATCTGGTTTGGATTTCTTATGTTAACCTTTGTTTCCGACTGGAATTGCTACCGAAATGGTAGCGTCCAATAAGCGAACGTATCTCTGCGTGACGTCAGCTTATATTTGAGTTGGACTAGTTCATTTTACAAACAGGGAATGTCCAATCATGTCACTTACAATATTTAGCTCAAATCATTAGTTGCTTCCTAATTTATTGCAATTTTGCATGTAAAATAGATTTAAATGTGATATCTTGTATTTATCATTCATATATTCAACTCAGAAGCAAAATTTATTTACGTTTTTGTACCTTTTCTTACATGCTTTGATATTGAACGAATCACGAACGAAGCCAACTGGGAGATCGCCGTTCTGATTGGGCGTATTGGCATGCTAATATTTATCTATGAATAATTCATGCCGAGCAGTGAAACCTACATTGCAAAAGGCCTCGTGACATTCGTCACTCGGTCGCGCGTTCACCCCGGGTATCTAGACTCATCTCAGCCGCTTAGCCAGAGTCACGAGGCCTTGTCAAAAGGCTAAGTGGTACATGGTTTTCGAAAACTCGTTTAAATGGGGCGTAACCTTTTATGCAAATTCGACCATTCGAACAGCGTCTTCACACAGTCAACTACCCATCCAGCGGTCGCGCCGGCCTGCGTTGCATATCTAATTAGCGCTGCTTCACAAACGAATTTCGTGCGTGGGCGTAGTATATAATGCGCGTTTGTAAACAACCGAAACCTATAGTTAAAGCGCGCCCAGCGTTGCCCATAATTAATGAATACGGTCGAGTTTTATTTGCAGTGAGTCGGCAGTTCGAGAATTCACGAGGTTTTAACGAGGCTTCGATAGTGCCCCGACATCAATTCTCTCTCAAGTGGTAGTTTCAAGATAAAATTGAACAGTGAGTAAAGATTCGATAATTTCTGCGTCGATTGATCCAATTTTACAATAATAGATTTAAAGGTATTGGTTAGCCTTGTGAAATGAGGTATAAATATTTAACTTTGTTGACACCCCCTGTACGTTTTAGGCGACTCTGGCTGTTTTTAGAAATTTAAAGCCATGATTTGCATGTTATTTTGTTCATTCACACAGGCTTGCCAAATGATTTCTGCTATAGGCTATCTGCAAAACACCACGACACTGGGCACGTGAATGTCCACTCCAGAGACGCCAGCATTTCACATTCGGGGGTAGAGTAAGGGAAAATCCAGCCAGCTCGTCATACACCAATTACTATACTCAAGCACTCCATGGCAAATCCCTACCATCCAGCAGTCATTCTAACCATCTCACCCGCAGCACATACCTCAGTCATCCCAGTACTTCAGTACAACCACCTCAATGTGAATCTTCATCAACTCGTGTTCAGACCCAAGACAAATTTGATGACGTCTTACAGGTATCATGTATTTATAATCATGATGTTCTTGTGGTCTTTAAAGAAAAAATTAAAGAACACAGACAATTTTGGGAAAATATTGGTACTTCTAACTTTATCCTTTCAATAGCTGACCAAGAGGACATTTTCGTAACCGAAGCTATCTTAGAATTACTGCATTCGGGCAGAGTTACTGAAAAACCAAGAGCCGTCGTATATTGTGGGTACCTTATCTGCATAGTTTCAAGCATCAGGGAAAAGAAGATTAATTTAGGATTTGAGTAGATTAAATGCATTTGTTGAAAAGACCCACTTTAAACTTTGAGTTTAATGTCCCTTCTTTGGTTTTTCCTGCGCTCCATATATTTTAACTAAGATTTTGAAACCACTTGTAACTCGTTAGAAGATAAACGGCATTTCAATTGCTGTTTATCTGGACGACGACGGACGACAGTTATTTACGTAAGTTATTTACATAAAACGTCTTCTGATGGAGCCCCGTCGTGCGTCCGTTAAAACAAATTAAAATTGGTCGCTCGCAGGGTTAAAGTAACTTAGGTTGTCCAAGTCATTCACAAAAAAGTTGGTCAGCCCCTGAGGGAGGCTAACCTCCTTGAAAATCTCATTCATGAACCAAACTTTGTCAAAATAAATTAGTATGACAGGACATTACACAAAAAGACAAACTGACCATGATATATAGTTGGGAAGGTGCGGTCAACCCCCACCCCCCCCCCCCCCCCCCCCCCCAACTTTCCCCTACAGACCCCCGCAGTCGGTTGATTTCACCTCCATCTAATTCATGGTCCAAACTTTGTCAAAAGAAAGTATTATGATAGTACATTACCCCCCAAAAAGAAAACAATGTCACTTTATTTAATTGGGAAAACTTGGCCAGACCTCCACAAAGTACCACCTACTCGGTTGCAATTACCGTCATCTAACTCATGGACCAATATGTGTCAAAACAAAGTAGCACGGGAGTATATTACACACAAAAAACACCCCCCAAGAAACAATTACCGGTACCCTACAAATCCCACCCTGTGTTGGGTTCATTAAGCCACATTGTCAAATATAAAGAATGATGGTATAATATCAGAGAAGATCGATGTATAATCGTATTCACCATTTAACAGTTTGTACATAACTGTGCGATTTATTTATTTATTATTATTTTTTTTTTTTTATTATTTACCCTGGGGTAACCTCTCAGTGAAACACTGTTTTTCAGAGGGGCCCAGCAGTTATACAATTTGAATTGCGAAGGACGCGGCTACAACGTAGTCGAGCCGCTGGCACGTAAAGGCGCCTCTGGCAGCCGGCCACATCGACTCATATATGACTACGGAGCACAGCCTGAGATAGAAAGTGATTTTATATATATTTTTATTTATTTTTCCCAATTGAGCCAGGAACACCGGGGCGAACCCCTTCTCTTAGCGATAAGTGTTACTGGGTTCTTTTACGTGCATTATAATGATTATTATTATACAATACACGGGACCTACAGCTTTACGTCTCATCCGAAAGACGAAGCAATAGTGGTTTCAGTGCCTTGCTTAAGGACACAGGTGTCGAGACCGAGATTCGAACTCACGCTCTGCGGAACAGAAAACCGGGTTCTTAACCGCTCGGCCACGACACTCCACGATTTAAATATGCCTTGTAGAAAGTCCTTTGTGGACAATCAAAGTAATAACTGGTATGGTTGTCCACAAAGGACTTCCCACAAGGCTTATTTATTTGCAATCATGCTGTTTTGGGTGACAACCTGTGCATAGCTGTAGATAACAGTTGGATTGGATGAACGTTGCAGAGAAGTGAAACACAAAAGTGCTCCCTTTTAGGTAGTTTAAAATATCTTGATTGGTACACACTGATAATTATACTTTATAGTAGCTAAATAATGAACTGTTTGACCACAAAACAAAGGTTGCTAAAAATGATAAAGACCAGGTCACCTCAGAGCACATGGCCTCATTGGTTGAGCCTATAGGGCTGGGATACTATGCAGCATGAAGTTTAACGAATAGGTATAGCGCATCAATATGCATCAAGAGCTAAAAGTGCCAGGTAGTTTTATTTACAGTGCATTCTGATGAGGACCCCAACTTCAACGTATATCCAAAATAGTATATTATATTTTCTGCTGTCCAGCCATTATTTGTGCCCTGGAACCTTTTGTATCTGAAATGGGAATACAAAGGTAGTCACACACTACGAGCATGATGCGAAAACAACTTAGCAAAAATGATAATTGTTTTCTTTTTTCTTTCATCTTTTAAAATTATTACTCGAGTGAGCTTACTTTACACATATTTTAACATATTTGGCGTATTGTAGTACGTATAGTTGTTATGCTTGAGTTACACTTGGGCCTAATTATATGTTTTACCTTCTGGTGTTTTGAAGCTAAAATGCAATGTACGGTCTATGAAATTCAACAACCGAAGAATAGTAAACAAACATCTGCTGACAGGACCTGGCAGGGAGATTAGTAACGACCTGCAAGTAATAATTTAAAAGTAAAATATAATAAATATGCCAATCTACATACAAATTGCAATAAATTACTGTCGGGTTATTTATCATGATAAAAACATTACATATAATTTAAGAGGATACCGACATTTCAAAGAGTAATGGTTTATTATTCCAACAGGCAAAAGTAGAATAGACTGTAAAAAAAATCGTTAAAATTTATGCTGCATTATATCCCAGCCCTAGGGTTAAACTATTGGGGCCGTGTACTCTGCGCTAGCCACGACACACCGCGCCGCTGGCCAAGACACATCGCGCCGCTAGCCACGACACATCGCGCTGCTAGCCAAGACACACCGCGCCGCTAGCCAAGACACATCGCGCCGCTAGACAAGACACATCGCGCCGCTAGCGAAGACACACCGCGCCGCTAGCCACGACACACCGCGCCGTTTTAGTGACCTTAATAGTACACCATACTTAATAGTACACCATAAGGTGACCTTGGCCCGGTTGCACCAAACATGTCCTACATGGTTGTCGTAAGTTGAGAAATTTAGAACAGGCCTAAGACATGTCGTAACTGCAGCCTCAATGAGGAAATGTTAGTTGGTCTCTTTGTGGATTATCTACCACAGAGACCAGAAATTGCAAAGCTCCTTAAAAAAGATGAGGCCAGTTTGACCATCAAGGTTCACTGGTATAGCAGTTCTTGGTCTGGCTCTTTTAAACCCATGTACACTGGATCCGCTTCGAATCGACGTCGGCTGCACATAACTACTGGATCTTCGGAAGGTAAATCTGTGGGATTTTGAGCTGACTTTGAAGAAAGGGTGTCTTAGGAGCTGTACCGTCAATTTCTTAAAAGAAAAATACAGGGATCTTGATTCAAATTAGGTTAGGTTAGGTTAAAAACAATTCCTGTAACCAACCCCAAAGTTTACTCAGTCACCTAAAACGAAGTACTATCACCGAAAGACAGAGCAGACAGCATGCTGCAATTGGAACTAGTACCGGTACTTGGCATTAGGATACGTATATTTTTGTATTTCAATCTCAATTAATGTGAAGCATGCATTTATTACTGCCATTGCGACCATTGATATCGTGTGTTTGCTTGAAAATGCTAGTTATTCTTGCAGTCATAACTCTATCCAACGTATTTTGTACACAAAACAACAAATAGGCCTACATGTAAAGCTCATTAACACCAATTTGAATACGTGTTTGGGGATTGCAAGTATTCATACAAAAAGTCCCCAAGCTTGTAGAACAACTACGATGTTTTATTCGACTAAACTCATAGTATACAATGAATGAATCACCGGACAAAACGCGAAGAACTCGAGAGAAAACAAGATGGCGAACGGCATGGCTTTTGTAACCAGCTAAAGGTCAATGGTGGAACAACAGAAAACCGACTACCAGCGATCCATGAAGGACGGACGCTGATTGGTAATACAAAATCACGTGACATTGTTTACATGTCAAAGGCCACCTGGGGTGGTCACCACATTAGCCCTCCCCAGAGAGCTTCTGCATAAGGAAGTGAACGAAACAATGAAATATATACAATGTATAATGTTCAATCACAGTCAAATTGAGTAAGGTGTAACGGCCAGTGAACGTGACGTCCTGAACGAGTTATCCGCTCACTTGCGGTGTCCTGGTCAGATGGTGCAGTTAATGCAGGTGTATCTGGCACAGTGCGTCGAGGTGGCATGGGCGGTTGCGACATGGGCGGTTGCGACATGGGCGGTTGCGACATGGGCGGTTGCGACATGGGCGGTTGCGACATGGGCGGTTGCGACATGGGCGGTTGCGACATGGGCGGTTGCGACATGGGCGGTTGCGACACGGGCGGTTGCGACACGGGTGGTTGCGGCAATGCGGTCGAGGGATCCGTTTCAAGATAGGCGACTTTCAATCTATCTACACTCACAGTGTCGCTCTTGCCTTTGATGTCCAACGTGTAGTATTTGTCCGCTCGCGTCAATATACGATAGGGGCCCTTGTACGGAGGCTCGAGTGGCCGCTTCACATGATCACACCGGACGAAAACGTGCGTACAAGACAACAAGTCCTTGTGAAACTGTGTGGTGCGGGTGTGTGGTCGTGTTGGTGGTGGTGCTACTTGGCGCATCACGCGTTTGAGGCGATGTACATAGTTTCCAGGGTCTAAACCGGCATCATTGACGGGTGCAACAAACTGCCCTGGTAGGCGCAGGGTAGTTCCAAACACGAGCTCCGCTGTCGAACACCCAATGTCCCGCTTGACGACTGTCCGTATGCCCAGTAGAACAAGAGGAAGCGTTTCCGTCCACGCGGTGGGGTCGTCTTGCGCTTTGAGGGAAGCTTTCAACTGTCTGTGGAAACGCTCAACCAGACCATTGGCGATGGGATGGTAAGCCGTTGTGCGAATGCGCTTAGTGCCGAGTAATGTCATCAAGGCGTTGAACAGTGCCGATTCGAATTGCCTGCCGCGGTCAGTCGTGATTGTCGATGGTGTACCAAACCTTGCAACCCAACTGCAGACAAACGCCCTGGCGACGGTTTCTGCAGTCGTATCCGGGATTGGAATGGCCTCTGGCCACCGTGTAAAACGGTCGATACACGTCAGCAAGTAGGACTTGCCGTTGGACAATGGAAGTGGGCCAACAATGTCAATATGGACGTGGTCGAACCGGGCGTCTGGGGTGATGAAGGTGCCCAGAGGCGTGATGGTATGTCTGTGCACCTTAGATTTCTGGCACTTGATGCAGGTTTTAGCCCATGAACGAACATCGTGATTCATGTTGGGCCAAACAAAACGTGCACTGACCAGCTTGAGTGTGGCTCTGATTCCAGGATGCGACAGGGAATGCAGAGAGTCGAAAACTGCTCGTCGCATGACCCTGGGGACGAAAGGTCGAGGCGTTCCAGTGGCCATGTCACATGTAAGGGTGCCCTCACTAGCGACTAGCGGAATGTCTTGCAACTGAAGAACCGAATGCTGTTTGTGACGGAGTAAGTCCTCATCCTTGCGCTGCTGCTCGGCCATGACCTGGAAATCGATTGGAGATGATGACGTGGTAGAGAATGTGTTCAGGCTAATGCGTGACAACGCGTCAGCGACCTCGTTGTGTTTACCCTGAACATGTCGGATGTCGGTTGTGTACTGTGACACGTAGTCAAGCTGTCTGATCTCGCGGGGGGGATATCGATCCGAACTCGCAGCAAGTGCATGGGTCAGCGGTTTATGATCAGTCAAGACAGAAAAAGCGCGACCCTCGACGACATGACGGAAATGGCGAATGGCGAGATAGATTGCTAACAGTTCCCGGCCGAATGTGCTATATTTGGTCTCTGCAGGTTGCAGCTTTCGCGAGAAGAACGCGATAGGGTGCCAGTCACCATGCACCTTTTGCTGAAGGACTCCACCCACTGCGAAATCGGAGGCATCGACCATTAAGCACAACTCAGCATCGTGTCGCGGATGGGACAAACGAGTTGCATTGACCAAAGCCAACTTGACGGCCTCGAAAGCAGCGAGCGCTGTGTCGTCCAATTCGATTGTTTTCTTGGGTTTTCCAGCAAGCATGTCGGTGAGAGGTTGTGTCAAAGCAGCACAGTGGGGTACAAAACGGCGATAGAAGTTGACCAACCCAAGAAACTCTCGCAACTTCTTTGTCGAACCTGGGACAGGAAACCGCTGGATCGCTTCGACCTTCGTATCTGGTGGCCGAATTCCGTCCTGGTCGATCACGTGGCCTAGGAAGTGTAGTGACGAGACGCCAAATTCGCATTTAGCGGGGTTTACCACGATACCGTACTGATCAAGGCGCTCGAAAAGCGTACGAAGATGTGACTCGTGCTCCTCGTCGCTATGGCTGGCGATTAGTAAATCGTCGATGTAGGCATACACGAAATCCAATCCGCGCAACACCTGGTCGATGAAACGCTGGAACGTCTGGGCGGCGTTCCTCAACCCGAAGGGCATTCGCACGAATTCGAACATGCCAAACGGCGTGGTGATGGCCGTTTTCGGAATGTCACTCGGCTCCATGGGGATTTGATGGTATGCTCTAATCAAATCCACCTTCGAGAATACAGTCCGGCCGTGCAGTGACGAAGTGATGTCGTGTACGTGTGGGATCGGATAGCGGTCAGGGACAGATGCATTGTTGAGAGCGCGGTAATCACCGCATGGTCTCCAATCACCTTGTGTTCCTTTCGGCACCATATGGAGAGGCGAAGACCAACTGCTATTAGAGGGACGGATAATGTTCATTTGTAGCATGTGGTCGAATTCAGCCTTGGCGATTTTCAATTTATCCGGTGCGAGGCGTCGTGGCCTGGCGGACACTGGTGGGCCTTTTGTTGGGATGTGATGGGTGATATCGTGTTTGGAATTTGCGTCCCTGAAGCATGGTCGGGTGATGGCAGGGAACTGACCCAAAATGGCCGTGTATCGAGTGTTCGGTGATGGGCCAACAAAAACCGGGCTGAGAACATTGGTGCTCGTTGCAATGCCTCGGACACTCAGACTAGTCGTGGAATCTATGAGTTTCCTGTCTTTCATGTCCACCAGCAACCCGAAATGGCGTAAGAAATCTGCTCCCAAAATTGCAACTGGTACATCGGCAATTGTGAAAATCCATCTGCATGCACGCCTAAGACCCAAATCAATTGTCACAGAACGCTCACCGTATGTGTGAATTTGTGTCTTGTTGACTGCTTCGAGCACAAAATCGCTTTGACGATATTGTCTATCGCGTGGCGTTGGAGGTACAATGCTGACCTCAGCACCGGTGTCCACCAGGAATCTGGCTCCTGTGAATTTGTCGTACACATAGAAAAGGCGACATTGATTTGGTGTGCCAGTGGGGGAAGTCGCCCCTATC
This sequence comes from Crossaster papposus, assembly GCA_037893245.1. Lineage (NCBI taxonomy): Eukaryota > Metazoa > Echinodermata > Asteroidea > Velatida > Solasteridae > Crossaster > Crossaster papposus. The sequence goes on along the minus strand of JBAIAA010000290.1, from coordinate 766,919 downwards.
CGCTGGCTTGGTGGTTTCCCTGAGCCGTAGTGGGATTGCGATCGTGTGTGTAATTGCATGGGTCCTTGCAGTTACGAGCTTTGTCCCCATACTTCCAATGGTACCAGCATGCACCTGTAGTATTCTCCCCTGATGCAGAAGCACTACGGTCACGTCGACCGCCATGCTGGCTATACTCGCGACCACGACTCCTTGATCGACTGCGCTGGTATTGATCTTGGCGAACCAACATTTCCATTTGAGTGGTCAGCTTTTCTACTTGGGCCTGGAGTAGTTGCATGTCTGATGTAGCGGGTGGCTTGACTGCAGCCACAAATGGAGCCGGTGCTGGAACTGCGGCACAGGCTTGAGCAACGGGCGGCGCAACTTCGACAATCTTGTCTGCAAGCTTGGCAAGTTGTTGAATGTCGGTGTCGCTTGTCGATGCCAAAATAAGCTGGACATTAGTGGGGAGTCGCTGCAGGAATAACTGCTTCAGGATTGAAGGCTCCAGGGTGCGATCTCCGAGAAGTTGTTCCATCGTGCGAAGTAGTTGTGATGGCTTTTTGTCTCCAAGCTCTTCGGTTATCAAAAGTTTCTGGAGGCGTTTTTGCTCCGACTCACTGGTACGTTTGATGAGCTCTTCCTTTAGCTTGGTGTATGGGTGGTGGGCCGGTGGGTTGATCAACAAGTCTCTGACTTCTTGAGCGATAGACGGTTGCAAGGAGGAGATGACGTACGAGTATTGGGTAATTTCCGATTTAATTCCCCGAGTGAGAAACTGTGCCTCGACTTGTGCGAACCATATCACCGGGTCATTGGGCCAGTACGGTGGAAGTTTCAAAGCCACTGCACTGACCAGCGGCGCTGCAGAGTCCGGGTTCAAAAGCTCCGACTTGGCGGCGGATGTGGAAGTCATCTCACGTATTTGGGTCACCACTTTGGGGATTGCAAGTATTCATACAAAAAGTCCCCAAGCTTGTAGAACAACTACGATGTTTTATTCGACTAAACTCATAGTATACAATGAATGAATCACCGGACAAAACGCGAAGAACTCGAGAGAAAACAAGATGGCGAACGGCATGGCTTTTGTAACCAGCTAAAGGTCAATGGTGGAACAACAGAAAACCGACTACCAGCGATCCATGAAGGACGGACGCTGATTGGTAATACAAAATCACGTGACATTGTTTACATGTCAAAGGCCACCTGGGGTGGTCACCACACGTGCATGAATTAACAGTGCCGTCAGTCCCTACCTCCACAAGAAATCGAGTGGCGTCGGTACCAGCAGAGGATGTCGAATCTGAACAGTTATCACCGGTTGTAAGCCAGATCAAGGACCTCGTTAATGGCTGTATCCCTCCTTTAAAAACAAAAGGTATAAAATATGGTCACCTTAACATCCATAGTCTTGTCCAGAAAATCGATTCCTTACGAATTTTGCTAACAAATAAGCCTTTTGATGTAATTTCTCTCAACGAAACGTTGTGCGATTTTACAGTATCTGATTCTGAAATTACTATTGATGGTTTTAGCATTTATAGAAAGGATAGAAACAGACACGGAGGGGGAGTAGCTATATATGTCTCTGACAATTTCAGTGTCAAACGAAGGTATGATTTGGAATCTGATGACTTAGAAAATGTCTGGGTTGAAATATGTTATCCGCACAAGTCTCCCTGCCTCGTTGGCTCATTTTATAGACCTCCTAGTGCAGCTCATGAATTTATTTTGGAATTTGAAAAAAATGTTGATCGTGTATCTGATGATGGAAAGGAATGTATTATCCTTGGTGATTTTAATTATGATCTGATGCCTCCGGTAAGTGATACCCACTGTCGTAATTTACTATTTCATACATCTTCTAATGGTTTTAACCAGCTTATTGGGACTCCGACTCGAGTCACAAACCACAGTGCTACTATTATTGACTTAATTTTTACTACTAATTCAAATTTTTATCATGATTGTGGTGTTTTCCCTACATGTATTAGTGATCATTTTTTTATTTATGCTGTAAGAGATTTTAATGTTAATACCAAATCGTTTGGAAATTGCTTCGAATATCGTTCTTTTAAGCATCTTGACGAGCATAATTTCAAAGATGACTTAGGTAATGTTAATTGGGATGCTATTAATGATATTGATGATGTGGACATGGCCCTTAACACTTGGATTACTCTTTTTATGACTGTTGTGGATGATCACGTGCCACTTCGCAAAAAGAGAGTTCGTAAAAACCCTTGCCCTTGGATCACTACTGAAATAGTTGATCTGATGAAGAAACGAGATTGTATTCACAAGGCTGCTATTGAACTTAATGAGAATTGCTTATGGGTTGAATTTAAAATTCTCCGTAATAGGGTTAATCGTATGTTGAAACGGCATAAATCTGAGTATTTTTGTGGGATTATTCGTGACTCTTCTAATGACAGTAAAAAAATCTGGAACTGTCTCAAACAAATTGTTCCTGGTTCTAAGAAGACCTTACCTACAAATATTAAGGTTAATGGTGAGGACTGTACATCGTCATCTGGTATAGCCGATGCTTTTAACCAGTATTTTGTTTCATCAGTTGCTAAAATCTGTACTGATGTACCGTTTTGTGATTCTGATGACGTTGAGCCCTGTAATGACTCGGTAGCTTCTTTTGACCTTGAACCTGTTTCTGTTGAATTTGTCATTAACGAAATTAGCAAGATGAAATTAAGTAAAGCCTCTGGGGATGATGACATTAGCTGCCGCCTTCTTAAATTAGCGTGCCCTATTATTGCCCAGTCTTTGACTAATCTTATTAATCTGTCTATTGTTAAGGGTTATGTTCCATATTTATGGAAAAGTGCTAAGATTATGCCTCTGCACAAATCTGGTGATTCTTCATGCCTCGGTAACTACAGACCTATTTCAGTGCTACCGATTGTAAGTAAAATCCTAGAAAGGGCTGTCCATAATCAACTCTCCCAGTTCATTTCTGATTTTAACCTTTTGCATCCTAATCAGTCAGGTTTTAGACCTTTGCACTCAACTACAACAGCTTTAGCTAAATTAGTTAACCTCTGGTCAAAAAACATCGATGACAGCAAATTATCCGGTGTTGCTTTTATTGACTTGCGAAAAGCTTTTGACACAGTCAATCACGATAATTTGTTAAAGAAATTGAGTTCGCTTGGATGTTCCAGCAATTCTGTTAAATGGTTTCAGTCCTACTTATCTGATCGTACCCAAAGAGTTTTTTTTAAGGGCGCAAGTTCATCTGCCTTAAATGTATGTATGGGAGTTCCCCAGGGTTCCATTTTAGGACCGTTGCTTTTTTCTATTTATGTAAATGACATGCCTGGCTCTGTAACCGATGGTGTAATTGATATGTATGCTGATGATACTACATTAACTGTAAGTGGCATGAATGTTTATGAAATTGAAGAAAAATTGTCTATTGGTGTGAATCAAGTGATGAATTGGATTATTGCTAACCGTCTTGTTATTAATCTTGACAAGACTGCAGTTATGGTAATTGGTTCCAGGGCTAAACTGAATTGTATTGATGATTTTAATGTAACTGTTAGTGGTAATATCTTAAAACGTGTTAAGGTTACCAAGTGCCTTGGTCTGTTAATAGATGAGGAATTACGTTGGAACGAACAAGTTGAGAAGGTTACTAAATCTGTTCAGTCTAAGCTAGGTATGCTTCGAAGGGTCAAACCTTATGTTCCTACTGAATCTTGGATGCTTCTTTACAATTCTTTTGTTCAACCTCATTTTGATTATTGTGCTCAGATTTGGTCAAACAGATTCCAAATGCATACTTACAAACTTGAGAAACTTCAGAAACGGGCTGCGAGAATTATCTTGAGTAAGGATTACAGTACTCCGTCAACTGAATTATTTTGTGAACTCAAATGGATGCCCTTAAGACAACGTTTTGTTTACCACCGTGCTGTATTAATGTATAAATGCATGAATAATTTGGCACCAGTTTATCTGATGGATGATTTAATTCAAACTAATCAGGTTCACAATTACAACACTCGGCATGCTTCGAATTCACTGGTGGTTCCTAAGTTTAGGACTGAATGTCTAAGACTAAGCCCTTTTTTCACGGGGATTTCTGTGTGGAATAACCTGGACCAGTCTGTAAAACTGGCTCCGTCACTTGACATCTTTAAATCGTCCATGAAAGTGTTCCTCCAAGGGTCTTAGTACGTTTGGAGTGTGTTGTTATTTTCTTATGCTTTTTTTGGCATTGTCTTGTGTTTTGTATTTTGATGTCTTTTATTTTTGTTCTATTCTTGTTTTGGTATTTGTATGTTTTTTAATTTACATATTTTTAAAAATGTATTTTAAAATTCATTATTTTAGTTTCATATGTTGGTGGTGTTATTTTTCTTTTATCTTGTTTTTTCTTTTTTTTCTTTTTTCTTGTACGTCTTTACTTCTTACGTAACCTTTTAACTTATACCTTTTAAATTGTCTTTTAAATCATGTTTTTAGGTATTTGTACGTTTTTACCTTTTACTTCACCTTTTAATTATAATGTTATTGTATACTTTTCATTGTTTATAAGTCAGGGCCCTATGGGAGACCACCTTAGGGTGAATAGGTTATACCCTGGATAAATATGAGAAATAAATAAAATAAATAAATAAATCATCATGCTTATCGTTGCATATTACATCGCCGCTGGAATATGGCAAACTACATGATACCAACCCACATATTAAAGTATTAATTTACTTAATTTGAAAATTGTAGTTCTCTGTTTAATTATTGTTGGCCGTGTGTGCCAGCATAAATGTACTCACGAACGCATTATTAATAAACCACTTCTACTAGTCTATACGCCGTCCGCGTAATCTTTTTTCAGGACGAAGGAGGCCACTTAGTTAGGGCATTATAACTTTTTTTTGAAAAATCTGTGAAAAAATTGCTTACCAATAGCTTTCTTCACCAATGTGTTCAGATAGGTGTCTCGAAACACCTCAATTTATTCATTCCCAAATCCTTGGGGAAAAGTCATAATTCAAAATGGCGTCCAAAATGGTCGCCAAAATTGAAAATTAAAAAAAAATCATATATTGACCAAAAATAACCATTAATATGGGGATAAATCTACCTGTTCTAGGGCCATTGTAAACTCTTTCCAAGCATATCTTCTTGCTTCAAATCCAAGATGGCGGCCAAAATGGCCGCCAAAATGGCAAAAATGTGGATAAAGTCAGTTTGGCCAGAAATGTAATAATTAATATGGGGAGGAAACCACAAAAACATTGTTCTAGGACAATTGTGAACTCTTGCTAAGCATAGGCCTATATATTTTATTATCTTGCTTTATATCTAAGATGGTGGCCAAAATGCCGTCTGAAATGCTGCAAAAATGTAAAAAAATGTGAATAAAGTCATAGTTTGGCCAGAAAATGATAATTTGTATGCGAAAGAATTCACAAAAACATTGTTCCAGGCGCCCTGCTAAGTACATTTGTACTATTAACACGTCTGAATTTGTTCCATCCCAAATACTTGTGAAACATTATACGAGCCAATCAAAGTTGGGTACCCGGATGGCTTGGGCGAAACAATGGAAAAATAACAATTCACTAATATAAGCTTGTGGAATGTTTAACTAGGTCTTCTTCTTTTTTTTTTTTGGGGGGGGGGGGTGTTCATTCGATTCCAACCCTTAGTTTTGAGTAGAAATGACTCCCTGGCCATAACAAATATAATAAATAGAAATGTATCTCAATTGAAACATTGGGTAGTTAGTTCTCTAGTTCACCCTACTCATTCTACTCCCCGGCATCTCCCTCACTCATCTCGTCATCTGGCTGGTGGATGTTCTGGCAAGAGTTACCATGACAGTTGCCGCAGGCAGAAATACACTTGACTCCTTGCTTTTTACAGCAGCACCTAAGTGTGCTACTTTCCCCCTCACAGTTGCAGCAGACAAACTTTAAAAGATAATCCGGTGTGATAGGGTCTGTTGTTGGGACCGGCGCATAACCTTGATCACCGAGTTTCCATCCATAGTCCAGGACACCCAATGATGGAGTTTGCAGCAGCAGCCAATCTCTAGTCTGGAGATAAGCCCGGAGAGAGTGCTGTGCAGCTTATGTTGTCGGGGGCAGTTTCTCGGGTTTGATGCTTCCAGCAGGGGCCCGCTTGCTAACGATGTCAAACCCCAAGTCCCCCAAGTCTTCAGATGGTTTCCCGCTGAACATGAGCTTGAGTAGTTCACAGCCGGCTTTGATGATGTCATCTTTCTCGGCTCGGATGTCCAGAAACACGTCCATGGCCCTCTCCGCTTTGTCAGTCTTGCAGAGCTTGGTTAGCAAAGTTGATTTGCTAAACCCATAAATCGCGGACACGTTATCGCAGCCTGAAAAGCTGTGCAAGAAAAGCAGATACTTCCGGTATCTCTCTGGGAGGGCCTCCCGGATCTTTCCGACATCGTAAGATGTTTTGGGAGCTGTTGTGAGGAAGATCGGGTGGTCTGCGGGATGATAAATCAGCAAAACCATGATGTCGGTGTCCTCAGCCCTCACCTCAACAGGGAAATATATCTTGCCTCATCTAGAGCTGCCCGAACGATAGAAGTGTCCGCATCACCGGGACATTCCTGTACACTGATCCCATTTCTATCAAATGTCTCAGCAAGTAGCCGAATGAACTGGGTCTTGTTGCTCTTGTTGTCGAGGAACTTTTCTCTTGGAACGAGGCTTTTGATATCTGGGCAAATTAGAATGTCGCAGCATGCGTTCTTTGTTCGTCTGTGGTGATCATGGTCCTTGGTGGAGCTGCACAGTGATCCTGAGGCGCTGTCTCCCCATGGACTTTACAAACTGGAGGTAGCTCTCGGCGATGTCCTTCCATGTAAGGTTAGCCTCCCATCTGACGTTGTGCAGGAGCCAGCCACCATCAATCACCAGGCTCGTGCAGGGGTGTTGTTCCACGGGTTCCACAAATGCTTTCAGGACCCTTGCTAGGGCAGCCTTGTCTGGCTTTCGCAACCTTTGGTCTTTGTCAAATAGAGACATCGGTGTTGGCGTCAACTCAAATCGCAGGGCGTGTTTGGTCTTGACTTGGTCTCACTGATGATAATGAGGCGGTTGAAGAACTTAAGTGAGTCAATAACCAGCTTCTTACCATTCACTTTGGGTCCACTTCTGAGGCTTTGTAATGATTTGACCTTGCGTTTCGTTTCCATTGTATCCAAAACAGTTTTTCCATCCATCTTGGTCTGCATAGCTCTGCCAACCTCCTCTGCCTGATCAGCCTTGACTGGGTCCTCGGGAGTGCTACTAAACCCTGGTATCCTTCTCCACAGGGTTTAGTAGCACTCCCGAGGACTCCCTATAGCAAGGGTCCTGAAAGCATTTGTGGAACCCGTGGAACAACACCCCTGCACGAGCCTGGTGATTGATGGTGGGTGGCTCCTGCACAACGTCAGATGGGAGGCTAACCTTAAATGGAAGGACATCGCCGAGAGCTACCTCCAGTTTCTAAAGTCCATGGGGAGACAGCGCCTCAGGATCACTGTGGTCTTTGACGGATACGGCAGCTCCACCAAGGACCATGATCACCACAGACGAACAAAGAACGCATGCTGCGACATTCTAATTCGCCCAGATATCAAAAGCCTCGTTCCAAGAGAAAAGTTCCTCGACAACAAGAGCAACAAGACCCAGTTCATTCGGCTACTTGCTGAGACATTTGATAGAAACTCACAACAGCTCCCAAAACATCTTACGATGTCGGAAAGATCCGGGAGGCCCTCCCAGAGAGATACCGGAAGTATCTGCTTTTCTTGCACAGCTTTTCAGGCTGCGATAACGTGTCCGCGATTTATGGGTTTAGCAAATCAACTTTGCTAACCAAGCTCTGCAAGACTGACAAAGCGGAGAGGGCCATGGATGTGTTTCTGGACATCCGAGCCGAGAAAGATGACATCATCAAAGCCGGCTGTGAACTACTCAACTCATGTTCAGCGGGAAACCATCTGAAGACTTGGGGGACTTGAGGTTTGACATCTTTAGCAAGCGGGCCGCTGCTGGAAGCATCAAACCCGAGAAACTGCCCCCGACAACAGAAGCTGCAGCACAACACTCTCTCCGGGCTTATCTCCAGACTAGAGATTGGCTGCTGCTGCAAACTCCATCATTGGGTGTCCTGGACTATGGATGGAAACTCGGTGATCAAGGTTATGCGCCGGTCCCAACAACAGACCCTATCGCACTGGATTATCTTTTAAAGTTTGTCTGCTGCAACTTTGAGGGGGAATGTAGCACACTTAGGTGCTGCTGTAAAAAGCAAAGAGTCAAGTGTATTTCTGCCTGCGGCAACTGTCATGGTAACTCTTGCCAGAACATCAACCAGCCAGATGACGAGATGAGTGAGGGAGATGCCGGGGAGTAGAATGAGTAGGGTGAACTAGAGAACTAACTACCCAAGGTTTCAATTGAGATACATTTCTATTTATTATATTTGTTATGGCCAGGGAGTCATTTGTACTCAAAACTAATGGTTGGAATTGAATGAACACCCCCCCCCCCCCCCCCCCCCCTCCCCCCAAACAAAAAAGACCTAGTTAGACATTCCACAAGCTTATATTGGTAAATTGTTATTTTTCCATTGTTTCGCCCAAGCCATCCGGGTACCCAACTTTGATTGGCTCGTATAATGTTTCACAAGTATTTGGGATGGAACAAATTCAGAGGTGTTAATAGTACAAATGTACTTAGCAGGGCGCCTGGAACAATGTTTTTGTGAATTCTTTCGCATATTAATTATCATTTTCTGGCCAAATTATGACTTTATTCACATTTTTTTTCATTTTTGCAGCATTTTAGACGGCATTTTGGCCACCATCTTAGATATATAGCAAGATAATAAAACATATATGCTGAGCAAAAGTTCACAATTGTCCTAGAACAATGTTTTTGTGGTTTCCTCCCCATATTAATTATTACATTTCTGGCCAAACTGACTTTATCCACATTTTTGCCATTTTGGCGGCCATTTTGGCCGCCATCTTGGATTTGAAGCAAGAAGATATGCTTGGAAAGAGTTTACAATGGCCCTAGAACAATATATTGTAGATTTATCCCCATATTAATGGTTATTTTTGGTCAATATATGATTTTTTTTTAATTTTCAATTTTGGCGACCATTTTGGACGCCATTTTGAATTATGACTTTTCCCCAAGGATTTGGGAATGAATAAATTGAGAGGTGTTTAGAGACACCTATCTGAACACATTGGTGAAGAAAGCTATTGGTAAGCAATTTGTTCACAGATTTTTCAAAAAAAAGTTATAATGCCCTAACTAACTTAGCATAATGGGCGTATCTACACCACACTGAGCGGAAGACACTGGTTTCCAGATCCTTACTTTCCATTAAATTAAACTCACTTCGACGATAAACTTGGAGACCTAAAACAGTCAATTGAAATTGCATGCCCTAATCTACATGTACTTCTGGCATCCAGGAGATTCGACGAGTTTTTAGGAGCAAGTTAATACAAAACAAATGTGTTCAATTTTCTAGGTGTCAACCATCTAGCCGCCATTGTGGTGCTCTTGAGCGGTTGTGACATATTAGTACTTTATATACATTATAGGCCCCTTCCAGAGAGTTTGTTAAAAATTATGCAGGATTGACAGTATTTCTGAATAGCGCTTTATGAACAAAGATATTGATTATCTCAGTTTTATACTGTACTGGACTGGCACTCCGGAGGTCGCTGTTTCAGTATTTTGCTAAGTTTTTGTGTGTTCAATGTTTAATGTTCAATTGTCCAAAATAGTATTAACTGCACCTAGTCAGTTGCACTTGAGGTGACACAGACATAACGATTGTTGAACGTCAGCTTGATCAGCTGAGGTATATTTGGCAACGCATGTCATTGCTAAGGTAGGCGGAGCTTGAGCAGTTATGCACTTCGGTCGATTCTGAATTGAAGGACATATCAACATTTACTTCTTAGTTTTTCTAATTTCTTTCGTGAATTATAGAATAAAAAACGGTTATGCGGTTATTACAAGCTCTAAGTCTAACCTAAGGGTATTGAGGTAGGGGATCCCATGTGATTAAAACAAATTTAACATGCTAAACATGCTACACATCCCACTTTGATCAATGATCATTGGTTATACCGCGTAAGTAGTATGTCCTGATATTAGAATAAACGAATGTATGGAAACTTCTCGCTCATATAATTATTCTGCCAATTTATTTACAAATTCAAATCCAACAATGTATGTTTCATACACATTTCGATGTTAATACGATTATTGTATTATTTAAATGGATGATAAACCACACTTAAATGAATATGTCAGCTAGGCTATAAATTTAAATTTAGCATGATTTACGTAATTATTTAATTAATTAAGTGCCTTTTACTTATACTTCTGCATCGGAAACAAATAATAGTTTCTAAAGCGATTAGTTTCTACATGTACACTATATACACCTGTATGACTCTAATTCGTAAAATAAATTATTAGCGAAACATGCGATAGGCTACGAATGGTGGATATAACTGCTACAATCCGCTTATGTAGATTAATAAGTAGGATAGCTTTCACAGAATCCTATATTTCCCTTATTGAAATAGAACAACTTAAAAAGACGACGACTTGTTATTATTAGAAGAACTCTGGGTACTATACGCGTTAATATTTGCATGCGAGTAGCTATTTGAGCTGTGCTTAGAATGTCCTCGGAATTTCATGGGTCTTTTCGACCTTTGCGACAAGACTATGTTTGGAACAGATCGCGTGTACGCCCTTTTAGCTCGTTTTCAGAGTATTTGTGATGGAACTGCATAGACGGACGCGCACCCTGGGAACAAAATGAAAAACCCTGTTTTAGAGCAAGACAGAGAAGTGGTTTTTTAAGGCTATATATCTTTACAGTGAGTACATTTACGTCAAGCAATAAACTTACCCCAAGCGTGATCGTATAATTACAATATTGGCGCCGATCGCAGGCTGAGCTTCAGTCTGTTTTCTCTGTTAATTTATTTATTATTATTATCTTTTTCTTCTCAAAGGGTATAAATGGGAAATCCAGAAATTTATATAGAACGTACAGTTGCATTTGGCGGCGAGGGGATAAGAACAAAAAAAGTTATGTGGTGTACGTGACTAAGCATTCAGGTGCACGGACTTGGGACTCCACTCAATGAGCCTTATTACCGGCTCCCATTTATGATTTAGGGCTCTAGTATTACGGCCCACCACACTTCCTTCCCTGCCCATGTTTATGTAGCCCGACGGCCTCGCACCATGTAAGGGAGGTAAACGGAGCGACACCCTAAGTCTTGCTGCCTAGCGAGCAAACGATACTCCGTACCTAAACGAACCTAAACCTCCGCGAACAGTCCCAACCTGACGAATTAAGCCGTTGAGCTCAATTCGGTTTGTATTTAAGGATGAGAAATTAATTCTCTTGAAGATAAGATTGCGAAACCGCGTGCGTTAAAACTGAAAAAAGAGACTAGGCCGGTGTGGACGGTAATTCTGTCCCCCGTTAAAATTGTCCGAGGTCACATAATTACCTAGGTTAAAAGTGTCCCCCTGGAGCCGTTAATTCTGTCCCCCTCCAGTTTATTATGTCCCCTCTCTAGGTAATTTTGCCCCCCAAATAATGTTCCACACATAAGTGGTTATTTTGATATTATTTCAATGAATTAAGCCCACATGGTATTTATTTTGTTGACTTCTCTTCCCTTCATCGATTTATCAAAATAATTTCTTTTATTTTTATTAAATCAACCGATGTACGTTTCTGCGAGAAAGGGAAAATGGCAGTAATCAGTATTTTCAGACTTCTTGCACGCGCGTACAATTTCTTTTCCCAACCTGGTGGTACGTACGTACATGTACGCGCGTATGTACGTACGTACGGGTACGCATAGCGCATGTGACCATGGCCGACTTTGTGGAGGAGGTGCAGCGACTTCTAGAGTTCTTGTCTTCAGGACAACACCCTTCAGGCCTGGAGAAAAACCCAAAAAGGGCCCTGAGGAAAAAATCCAAGTCATTCAGTTCGGAAGGGGGGAACCTGTACTACAGTGGACGGCTGGTTGTTGCGTCTAGTGTGTGCTAGACTGTCTTGTGACGTTGCACGGGACAAATTTACCAGGGGGACACGTTTAACGTTGGGCAGGGGGACAGAATTACCTGGAGGGGGACAAAAATACCTAGGTAGGCCTAAATGTTTTTCCCCGGACAGATTTACCGGTTCACGGCCGGGGCCCAATTTCACGGCGCTGCTAAGTACACGATTTTCTGTTAACCGAGCCTCCGTCTATTTCATGGGGACCGTAAACAGTAAGCGCAGCAAAAGGCACGCTTAACCTAGCTGGAAAACTTTCTTAAATCAGTGACGTAACAGTAGAATATCCATGCGCGCGCAAACGTTAGCACAAAAACGCCGTGAAATAGCGCTTAAGGTTAGCAAATTTGTATGCTAAAGTTAGCACAACTTTCTCGTTAGCTGATAAGCATCGCCGTGAAATTGGGCCCTGGTAAGTCTGTCCGGGGGAATACATTTACCAGGGGAAACGAATTACCTTTCACACCGAGACCGGGACTCAAACCCGGGCGATGGATTCCGCAGGATCTTAACAACCTGTTAAGATTGTTTCAAATCTATGTGCCTTTAGGTTGGGAAGTCGGAGTAATAGCTCTATTTGCATTCTGCTCAAAAGAAGAAGTGGGAAACTGTATTTTCAAGGTTAATGAGCGCACGCATTAATTGTCCGAAAACTCGACTTATTTCAGGTTGATAGAGGGCGCGCCACACAAATAGCGGTCAACAGCGAAACGTAACGAGGGGACATATAGGATCTAGGAGTGCACTACCGTAAAGTGAGAATTTGTCTACGCGAGCTCATTAGCCTGAAATGTGCACCCACAATTTCTTTTGAAAAAGGAGGCTTTTTGGTTATAAAAATGGTGGGATTGTGTAAATTTAGCCTAGGATCAACTCCCTGGTTTTGGGGCTTCAATCTGAGGGGAGACTTGATAAAATTACGGTCGAGAACGTGGACTCACGCCAAGGCCTAATTTTCAGTTGTCGAGGCTGGACATTATTAGTGGACCGATTTAGCCTTATCCGAAATTAAGTGTGCCCTGTAGCATGATCTTTCAGAATCTACAATAAAAGTTTATACTTTTAAGATTTTTTGAGGGAGATTTTGTTTTAAAGACGTCTTTAAAACTCTGTGCACAAAGTATATGGACAAATGTGTCATTTTTGAGTTGTCGAAGCTAGACATTATTAGTGGACCGATTTAGCCTTATCCAACATTTAAGGGGGGGGGGGGGGGGGGGGGGGGCTAGACAACAAGTTTGTTGAGGGGTAGGGGCTAAAGTTTCAAATCTATGTGCCTTAATAGGTTGGGAAGCCGGAGTAATAGCTCTACTTACATCTGCTCAAAGGAAGAAGTGGGAAACTGTATTTTCAGGGTTAATGAGCCCACGCATTAATAATTGTCCGAAAACTCGACTTATTTCAGGTTGATATAGAGGGCGCGCCACACAAATAGCGGTCAACAGCGATACGTAACCGTACTAACCGACGAGGGCTCATAGGATCAGTGCACTACCCTAAAGCGAATTAGTATACGAGAGCTCAATAGCCTGAAATGTGCACCCATAATTTCTTTTGAAAAAGGAGGCTGTTTGGTTATAAAAATGGTGGGATTGTGGAAATATATCCTTGGATAAACTCCCTGGTTTTGGGGCTTCAATCTGAGGGGAGACTAATAAAATTACGGTCGAGAACGTGGACTCACGGAGAAAGGTTTAATTAAATGTTCAGTTGTCGAGGCTGGACATTATTAGTGGACCGATTTAGCCTTATCCGAAATTAAGTGTGCCCTGTATGTAGCATGATCTTTCAGAATCTGCAATAAAAGTTTATACTTTTAAGATTTTGTGAGGGAGATTTTGTTTTAAAGACGTCTTTAAAACTTCTTTGCACAAAGTATATGGACAAATGTGTCATTTTTGAGTTGTCGAAGCTAGACATTATTAGTGGACCGATTTAGCCTTATCCAAAATTTAAGGGGGGGGGGGGGGGGCTAGACAACAAGTTTTTTTGAGGGGTAGGGGCTAAAGTTTCAAATCTATGTGCCTTAATAGGTTGGGAAGACGGAGTAATAGCTCTACTTACATCTGCTCAAAGGAAGAAGTGGGAAACTGTATTTTCAGGGTTAATGAGCCCACGCATTAATTGTCCGAAAACTCGACTTATTTCAGGTTGATATAGAGGGCGCGCCACACAAATAGTGGTCAACAGCGAAACGTAACGAGGTCTCATAGGAGTGCACTACCCTAAAGTGAGAATTAGTATACGAGAGCTCATTAGCCTGAAATGTGCACCCACAATTTCTTTTGAAAAAGGAGGCTGTTTGGTTATAAAAATGGTGGGATTGTGGAAATATATCCTAGGATCAACTCCCTGGTTTTGGGGCTTCAATCTGACTGGGGGAGACTTGATAAAATTACGGTCGAGAACGTGGACTCACGGAGAAAGGTTTAATTAAATTTTCACTTTTCGAGGCTGGACATTATTAGTGGACCGATTTAGCCTTATCCGAAATTAAGTGTGCCCTGTAGCATGATCTTTCAGAATCTGCAATAAAAGTTTATACTTTTAAGATTTTGTGCGGGAGATTTTGTTTCAAAGACGTCTTTAAAACTCTGTGCACAAAGTATATGGAAAAATGTGTCATTTTTGAGTTGTCGAGGCTAGACATTATTAGTGGACCGATTTAACCTTATCAAAAATTTAAGGGGGGGGGGGGGGGGCTATACAACAAGTTGTTTTGGGGGTAGGGGCTAAAGTTTCAAATCGATGTGCCTTAATAGGTTGGGAAGCCGGAGTAATAGCTCTACTTACGTCTGCTCAAAGGAAGAAGTGGGAAACTGTATTTTCAGGGTTAATGAGCCCACGCATTAATAATTGTCCGAAAACTCGACTTATTTCAGGTTGATATAGAGGGCGCGCCACACAAATAGCGTTCAACAGCGAAACGTAACAAGGGCTCATATTGCACTACCCTAAAGTGGGAATTAGTCTTCGCGAGCTCATTAGCCTGAAATGTGCACCCACAATTTATCTTGAACAAGGAGGCTGTTTGGTTATAAAAATGGTGGGATTGTGTAAATATAGCCTAGGATCAACTCCTTGGTTTTGGGGCTTCAATCTGAGGGGAGACTTGACAAAATTACGGTCGAGAACGTGGACTCACTCGGAGAAAGGCCTAATTTTCAGTTGTCGAGTCTGGACAGTGGGCCGATTTATAGCCTTATCCGAAATTTAAGTGTGCCCTCTAGCATGATATTTCAAAATCTGCAATACAAATTTCAACTTTTAAGATTTTGTGAGGGAGATTTCCTTTTAAAGACGTTGTTAAAACTCTGTGCAAAAAGTATGTCGAGAAATGTGTCGTGTTTGAGTTGTCGAGGCTAGACATTAGTGGACCAATTGAGCCTTATCCCAAAAAAGACCTTTGGGGCAGCCCCCCCCCCCTCCCCCCCAGTGTGTTGTTGGTTGTAAACTACCCCCCCCCCCCCCCCCCCCCCCCCCCACCCCCCTCTACAATAGGTCATGACGCACTACTACACTGCGTAGCTATTTTGAGATGTGCAAAATGTGCAAAAAATACAAATTAGTGATATTATATTTCGTCTGATCTTGTTTTTGGCCAATTATGCAAGTTTCGATTGGATCCATTCCAATTAAACCGAAAAAGAGAATCTGGATCATAATAATAAGTTTATTGTTATTTACCTTGCAACCACTTAACTTCCGGTGTCACATATATGAATATCCGACTGTATGAACTTATATCGGATTTCAGTGAGTCTGAAATTCATTCTACACCGGAAACAGGAATTGGAGCAGGAATAGAGCCGATGCCAGGTGTTTGGAAATCAGACTAGTAGTACTGACTTAATTTTGTATGTGTGCTCAACGTTGGTGGCGCGAAAAGAAGCGCGTTTTTTTAGCGAGTTCGACCGGATGAGTCAGCAGGTTTCATTCATGCATTGCATATTCCTCCAAGGCTCCATCATTTCACCAGCCCAGGGCCGGGTACGCGTACATATAGCCAACGTAATTGCGAAGGGCATATACGTACGCAGGCTACACACAAAGTTCGTTTTACAGATCGCCGAAGCTGAACAATTTCAGATAAGTTGTTCAATGAGACAGTGATCAGTGAGCCTGGCTGATTCGCGTCGAGAGACTGTCTTCGGTGAACAGGTGAAGTCAGGATATCGTGATGGCTCCGACTAACATCGCTTCTGCAGGGAGCTTGCGAGCCACGGTTTTGCAACATATCAACCAAAATGATGTGATGATTTTCAGTAAGACGACGTGTCCTTTCTGTGACAAGGTGAGGGGTAAAACTAAGTTTAGATGCACCTCTGTGCACACATGTTACGGCTAGTCATGATTGCTAGTCTGGTTCCCAGACTGAATAATTCTGACTATTTTTGATGAGTTAATTAATTATAATGGTGCCTCATTTAAAAAAAAAAGTAGTAACAAAACTAGTACTACTACTACTACAATTACCAATGTCTTTCGCACGTTTACCAATGATGTATAGTCTGGTCTGGTTCAGCTTCATAATCATACGGCTGTATTGAAAAACCAAGGTAAAATTAAAAACCAAGGTTACCACACAACTGAACTACAAAAAGGACCATGTTTTGTTAACTACGCTAACAACAGCTCCATATGGCTGTATTGAAAAACCTAAATAAGCCATTGCAGGCATTGTGCCTTTTGGGGAAAAGACGTTATTTTATATGGCATCTAAATCTAAAAATAAATATGCAGTGTAGTGCATCATGATCTATTTTTGACACTGGCAGCTAGCTACCTAACCTACAATAAAGTTAATGCATATGATGTCACACGCGCTACGCGTACGCGCTAATCGCACGTACAACCGGGCAGAGCGGTGAGGTCAAACACACTTTGTTTGACCTCACCGCTCCGCCCGGTTGTACGTGCGATTAGCGCGTAAGCGTAGCGCGCGTGACGTCAATGCAACCCCTTTATTAGACAACTTGGCATATACACAAAATTGTCAGGGCAGGAAACGGACTGTTACGGCCCACACATTTCCCAGGCAAGTTATTTTTCGTTAAAGATATTGACAATTTTCTGCCACAGCAAATTAATTAAGTGCTTGAATTACATGTATTAGGAATAGATTTGGGAGGTCTGACACGTCTGAAGTTTTACAATCATAGACCTGATGCCAAGAAAAATAGCAAGAAAAACGATAATCGAATAAAATAAAAACCGTATTAATAAAAATCAGATTTGCAGAACAATGACAGGATAGTGAGGATACCTAGTGCAATCATTTTACTGGATGCCTAAAATCATTATTTACTTTCAAATAAGTAAGATTTTTCTTATCAAAATTCAGTAGTACAATTTTTCAATGTCTGCAAATGATTTGATATGACCTTTAATTGGGTTTTCTGTATTAAAGGTTTGTAAAAAACACTTGCAGTTCTGGAAGTACTTTTTTGCCATTCCTCCTCAAATCTCGAAGCTCTTCCAAAACCGCCCAGGGGATCAAGGAAGGTTTGGGCTGAGGGAAGTTATTGTGTATTTTTGTGGGTTTATTTTCTCTTCAATTTAACTAATTTCTTGTGATCTTTCTCCGTGTATGTAGGTAAAGGCCCTTTTCACCTCACTCAAGGTAACATTCCAAGTTCTGGAGCTGGATAGACAAGGTTGGTTTCTGAATGCTATGTATTATACTTGTGTACATGCATCTCTTTAAGTATTTTCAGCAGTTGTACTATACATAACCTATGCACGTACAAACCTGCCCCATAAATCATGCGGGAATTTGCACGCCTGCGCACTTGCCCTCATTTGACACCCAAAATTTTCAGTGACTTTTGTGACGCAAGATTGTCCCGCCAACTTGCTGGGGATTCCCCTCCAGTCATTCTATTTTTAACGATGTGCCGCCGCTCAATTTCCATAACAATGCATCGACGCGGGGGTCGACCGAGCCATCGATGTAACTTGATACGTTCCCACGCCGCGTGTAGTTTATCACGTGATCCTTTGAGAATTATTGGCAAAGTTTCATCAAAAAATGGCCATGCATATTGCTCGCGACCATCGCGCTATCAATCCGACCACCCACGTGTGTAACACCATTCGACAGCTAAACAAATGAACTATTCGAAACTAAATCGCTTGATTTCCAAAGAAATTTCGTGAGAAAGAATAACATTATTACAAATATGGACTCTCTGACAGTAAGAACTTTGAGTTCCAAAAAAGGAAGACGCAAAAAGTTTTTAAACTGTCATAACTCACCCAAAACTTCACCGATTCGGAAGCTTTTTTCAGCACTAGACAGCGACCATCTTAGCTTTTTCTCATACCATCACTACGCATGTGCAGTACCCGATGCATAATGATTTCATTCATAAAACTGAAGCGAGTCCGTACCCGGAAGTGGCCGAAGGCGATGACGCGCGTAAAGCGAGAACGTACGATGACGTCATAATGAGCGGCGCTGTTCACCTAATTTGCATATGGGAATTTCCGCGATAAGTTTGTACGTGCTTCGATAGACAAATTAATGTCTTGAAATGGAAAACTCAGATTGTCTAAATTAATTGGCAGGAGACCCTTAACCAATTATACACATACAATTTTCCCGAGATTCAAAACGGATGACGAATAAACACTTCGCAAGCAATTAGGACTCCAAAAATTGTTTATTATCCACGGATGATGCCGTAATCGGTCAGGCACAGCAGTTTCATACCGCAGACTCGCAGAGAACGTGTATCTGTACGCTTCAAAAGTTTTTGGGTTGTTGCGGTTGACGTGTATTTACGCCAAAAGTTACCCGCTAGCGCTGCTGAGGACGGGTATACACGACTGAAATGTATGGCATACACGCGGTGGACGTGAATATACGTCAACGTTGCCAAGCATACTTTGTGACGCGGTGGATGTGTATGCTATATCGTGTTATCACGCTTTAGTGATTAGACCTACTTTATTTAACACCCTAGTTTCATTGCCTACATTTAATTCATACACCCAAGGATTATCAGCTGCGTCCAGTAAATTTCTTTACACTTTTTAGCTGGGCTTGCAAATATTTGTATAAACCGCGTACAATTGTCCCCGACCCGGTGTGTACATGTTTCGGTAGTTCTACCGATGACGCATATATGCGCGTCAGATTTTATGGCGGGTAGCGGTTGACGTAATCTGACGTAATCTGACGCCCTGACTGCAGAGAGCAAAAATGCCCTAGGCGACAGAATGTTGGCAAAAACATAACGGTGCTAGTAAACTAAGTGTTGGCATCTTGTAGTAGTTGCATTATCAAAACAGGAATATTTTACTGAATAAAAAAACAATTTTTTCCGATGAAAAATAATCCCGCCAGTGGTCTCGGTAACTTGAAAATAAACTTAAACACCATACATTTTTATTCATTTTTTTGTCTTGGTCTCCAAAGTTGTGGTCTCGGACTGCAAAAGTCTCGGTTGTGGAAGTGTTGGTCTCGGCCCTAAAATTCTTGGTCTTGGTCTTGGTCTGGAAAGCCTTGGTCTGGGTCTCGGTCTGGAAAGCCTTGGTCTTGGTCTCGGTCTCGGTCTCGAAGGCCTTGGTCTCGGTCTCGAAGGCCTTGGTCTTGGTCTCGAAGGCCTTGGCCTTGGTCTTGGTCTCGGTCTGGAAAGCCTTGTCCTCGGTCTTGGTCTGGAAAGCCTTGGTCTCGGTCTTGGTCTGGAAAGCCTTGGTCTCGGTCTGGAAAGCCTTGGTCTCGGTCTCGGTCTTGACTACAACACTGATACGTACACGGCATCCGATGCGAACTGGTTAACATGTATTTCTTAAATCCTTTCTTTGTTTGTTTTGGGAAGACAACTGTGCAGACATCCAGAACACGCTCCAAGACATGACCGGTCAGAGAACGGTCCCCAATGTCTTCGTCAAAGGTAAACACCTTGGGGGCTGTGATGACACGATGAAGGCCAATGCCGAGGGACGACTGGCTGGACTGACCCACCCTACCACCACGGCAAACACCTATGAGTACGATCTGATTGTTATAGGCGGGGGATCAGGTGGCCTGGCTGCCTCCAAGGTTTGTGTTTTTACATTTAGACCAATTATAGTTGGGGCTGATTTCATAAAACGCATCTCGTCTTGCGACTCATCCTACACTATGAACCAGGAATGTCTGAAACGCTTTTGTGAGTGTCAAAATGTCTGAACCGTAAACAGTAGGCTAGATTGTTAACTAGATTGTTACCTCTTTTAAATGTAATATAAAAACCCATCTTTTTAAAGCCGGCTTTTAGTGTGTTTTTGGTGCTGTTCTTTTGTGACTTTTGTTTGTCTTTCTTCTATGGTCGCCTCGCCAGTTTGTTTAGATTTTTAGTATAGATAGGGTTTGGGGCGTCTGTCTCCTGAAAAGATCAAGACATTACCGATGTCAGCAGGGATAGGCCTATGTAATAAGTAACTATTAGTTCTCTGTTGGCGGGACAGACGTACAAGTATCCCCATACTTTTGTTTGGGCACTGGCCTGGTGATCAGTTTTTTTTCTTTGTCTTTTTCTTTCATTCTGTGCTTTTTATCATGTGTTCTGTGCCTTTGATCGTTTTATATGTAATATAAATATAAATTTTAAATATTATTATTATTATTAAGACATTTTGACACAAACAAAAGTGTTTTAGCCATTCCTGGTTCATAGTGTTAGGACTTGTGACGTGTCCCCGCTCTAAGATAGATCTTGGCTAAGATCATTTTAGCCAGGCATCAATAGCGCTAGCAGCTGCAATTTTTTTGGGAATAATCGCTAAATTTAAATAAATCACACGGCTATTCAATAAATTTGGCACTATAAATGATGTTTTGTTCATCTATGTACATGTATCATTGGCTCCGGCACAGTGACTTACCAGTAGATCAGCGCACACACACCCAGTTATGTTTGACCGGCAATCGTGGACGGGATATTGTCCGACCGTCTTCCCTCTTTTGTTTATAGTACTTTAACGTTTTTTGATGATCGCCATAGGATTTGTACACGGGAAAAGATCGTGGACGTTGTGTCAATCGTGGACCCATTGTTTGACTCCCAATTCTTTTGTCCGACGACCACGATTGCCGGTCAATACAAACACACTCGCACATATGGAGACTTGTGGGGAAGACCTTTGTTACCCTCTTTTGTTTTCCTTTGTCCTATTGTATTATTTAACGCTATGGCGTTTCCACTCTGGGGTAAATAGATTTCTAAGGATTTTCGCTGTGGGGTAAATTTATCGTATTGTCCTATTGTGTTACCTTCTCCATAGGTCTGCGTGTATACAAGCACACGCTGTTACAGCATTTAACAACTGGAGTTGGCCAGCGGCCCTTGTGAATAAAGTTGAGAATGTTGGTGTCCATGACTGAAATTATGTTATTCTTAAGAATTATTAACCTTAAATATATTTCTACATTAATCAAGGCAAATGTGTAGCCTTCTTGGGCAAATAAAAAAAGTTTCTGTATGATGAAACGAGCACTAGTTGCTGCTCTTGACAACATGTACATGTACAGGAGCATAGGGAGATTTACGGGTGCTTTTTAGCCACCTGCTTCCGCAAATTTTGTGCCCTGATTGATACAAGTATCAAAAGTCGTCCTTGGGACATTATCTGTATAAGTTCGCCCTGGACGATGAATATAAAAATGCAAAAATGTTCACAGATTCAAAACGGATGATGCATAAACACGCCACAAGCAAGACCGGAAATGTCTGTCAGCAGCGAGCAAGGCCGGAAATGCGTGGGTGTGCTTCCCGGTACAGGCGGCCTTAACCTGCTCTGGATTGAGTTTCGTTAAAAATAATCCTGCGCGGCGGCTCGGTGATGTTAAAATAATCCCGGCGCGAACTGGTTAACAAATAAAAAAATAGATGTACAGTGGATTTACATGACGTACAGTATGCAAAGACGGCATTGACATGCAGACACATGTTTGTACTTGTTGTATCTGACTTTGTTTTTGGCCTTGTCAGTAAGCACTTTCAGTGCTCCAGGGAATTTTAAGCAGAAACAGGGAATATGCAAGTACACATCAGGTGCTGCAGCATTGTGTGAAGCAAGATTGGAGCTGTAATTCAGTTTCTATCCTTTTTTGGAGGGGCGGGTAATGAGTGTGTGTAAGTTTTATTACATGTAGGTCGTTTCTGTTAATTTAATTACATTTCTGAGTTGGTCGAAATGCAATGTGATGATAAATTAAAGCAACGCACCTTGTGAGGCGAATTCTATGGACCACTATATATTATAATTTCCCATGTTTTTATACTTATAAATACAACAAACATTTATTCTGTGATAATTTGTGAATTTAAACATTCTTCTACAGAGACGCGTTGAAGTTTTGTTAAATCAGATTTCATTATAAAAACTAAAGAAAATAAAAAATAAAAAAAATAAAAAGGTAACATTGTTATATTAATTGGCCCTAGAGAGGTTGAGAGGACCGGACACCAGTTTTGGAATGCTTCGGCCCTTCCACGCCGAGCGTTTAATACAACAGGCCACATGTCAAGTAATCAGACCCGATTCAAGTTATTAGAAGTCTTGCATCATACAAGCAATAAGGCAAAGGTCGTTTACAAATGTACATGTGGTTAACGGGCAAGAATGCCATAACAACGTCTAACAATTGAACAGTAAATCTAATATATAAGAACGTGTATAACCGGCCAAAGCCTGACTTAATAAAACCCAATCAGACTATTAGCACCGAGGCTAAATCAGCAGCTACAATCATTAATTATGTAAATATTTGTTTAATTAGCCTAACTCCATGTTCACCGCCCCGAATGCGGTACCCCCCCTTTTTCCTGAGGCCACGCCCCCTCATGCACCAAACCCCACCCCCCAAGACACCGGGGGGCCCGCCGGGGAAGAAGATCACCCAGACATGGGGGTTTGAGACAAACACCCAGGCACACTATGCCAAACAAGTTCCGACATAAGGAACTTGCCAAACCCCCCCCCCCCCCCCCCCCCTCTTTGTTCTTTTCCCAGACTTCTCTTCCCGAATAGGCAAGTCCCAGACTCCCTAATCTACTGCTAGCCAACTTGCAAGATTGTTATAAATACTAGTTAAACGGGAGGGTGGTGGAGGAGGGCCTCGGGGTTGCTCCTGAAAAGCACTAAGGCAGTTATCAAGTTGTGGCAGAACAGCTGATTGCCAAGTTGGGACAAATGCAAGCCGTCCCGCCAATAGAGGCAATGTTGGCTTGGGTTGATGTTTTTCGAGTGGACTATTGCATGCGCATTGCCCATGTGACTGCAAAGCCTATGTGCGTATTTGTTGAGTGCGGTTATATTCCTTTTCCCCACACCCGGACGCTCTTCCCCATAATAGAAAAGGCGCAGGAGAATATCAGACCATATGATAACTGTGTAAGGGAGCAGGCACCGTAGGCCCCGGAGGCCCTCCTCCCCTCTTTTCCGAATTTCCTTCAATGGCGTTGAGAATAAATCATTAGTGCCTAGGTGGACAACAATCATGTTGGGAACTGGTGCACGGCGCAATTGTGCTTGGACGGAAGGAACCAACGAGGCAATCTTCGCCCCCCGGACACCCAGCCACGTAAGGATCCCTGGTGAATGCTTCTGAGGCATGTGGGCCGCAGCTCTGTAGACGATGCTATCACCCACTACCCAAATGCGGGGTGTACCTGTGGGGAAAGCAAAAAACAGGCGGGGAGAGACAGGAAAAAGGTGGGGGGAGGGGGGGGGGGGGGGGCCTAGTGGGGAATTCCCGTAATAGGATGCTGTTGCCTAGAAAGAACCTTTTCTGGGCGGATGTACCTATTTACTGCTAAGGATTTCCAACGCCCCAAGGACTGAATCTGGGGCAAGGGGGTGCCTCTAAGGGCAGCCGAAGTAGCAGCGCCAATGCGGAAGCTGTGGGTGTTGAAGTCATTGGGGGGGATCCCCAGGGCCTCCAAGGATTTGACAAGCATTCGGCGGAACTGGTAGGTTGTGAGAGGGGACCCATCCATGTGAAGGAAAAAGGGGCCCAGTTGGGGCGGGCGGAGCCGTAAATATTGGGAAACCCAACTAACAGGGGAGATATTTGGGGATGGCCCCGAACCGAGCCGCAGCTCAGTGGACGCACCGCGTTGGTCGGTTTTGGAAAATCTAACTTTCACTACCAGAGTGGGATCATCACCACCCTCGAACCAAATATCACGGGAGTTTAAAATCTTGGTATGATCGCCGATTTTAGTGGCAGCCGTAAGTTCCCCTACCCGCAGACAACCAAAAAAGGCCAAGGTAAATGCCGCACGGAACAGAGTGGACTCAAAGTCCGAGGATGTAATTACTTGTAAGATGCAGCATATTTGCCCGAGCAAATCCGTGGTAATGGGGCGTCTAGGGTCAGAGCGCGAGCCCTGCCGGCGGCAACCTTCCCTAATCTTTCTTATCAGAAATGAATCGGTGGGGTCGGGCCAGGCGTTGATTTTGTGTATGTAAGCAACTGCCGCGGTATACGTACCAATTGTGGAAGGGGCTAGTCTTTCCAAGGATAGGTGTGCGATAAATGCAGCTACATGGCTGCTAGGAGCGGGCCACATTAGGGGGAGCTTGGATTGGAGCCGGAATTGGTTGAACTGCTCTGCGCCCTTTCTGTATGCCTCCCAAGTGCCGCTAGCAAATGATGCCCCCAAGAGGCGTAGTGCTTCAGAGTTTAGAGCCTCCAGAGAAACTCTGGGACTTCCAGCCCCTGCGGGGTAGCTGAGGGGGCCAAATGTCTGAATCTGTGCATCTGCGAACGGGAGAGTGCGTCGGCAATATTATTCTGAATGCCTGGAATGTGGCTGGCTCTGAAGTTGATGTTGTCGCGGAGGCACTGGAGCACAAAAAATCTGACTAGTTTCATGATTTTGCTGCATTTGGACGACTGTTTATTAATAATGGACACCACCGCTGCATTGTCTGACCGTATGAGGACTCGCTTGCCAGAGAGAGACTTTCCCCACAGGGTGAGAGCAACTACCACGGGAAAAAATTCGAGCCAAGCAATGGATGGCTTGTCGTCACGGATACGTTGAGGCCATGTCCCCTTAAACCACCTGCCTTGAAAGAAACCCCCGAAGCCCGTTCCCCCACTAGCATCGGTAAAAAGCTGAAGGTCTTTATCGAGCAGCCAATACTGATCCGGTATCATGGTTCTGCCATTAAAGTTGTGAAGGAAGACCTGCCACATTAGCAGGTCCTCCTTCGCACCCTGGGGGAGTCTGATTTTGTGCCACTGCCGTTTCGCGCCTGTGGTGGCTTCGATGAGCCTCCTGAGGAAGGCTCGCCCAGGAGGTACTGCTCGACACACAAAGGATAGCGATCCAATGAGTGATTGGAGAGACGTTAGGGTTAGCTTGGGTGCTTTAAGTGCGTCTTTGAGTTTAGTGTCAATGGACCTCAGTTTGTCTGCCGGTATTGTTACTGTTTGGGAGACGGAATCTATCTGTAATCCCAGGAATATTAGCTGTGTGGTAGGGTGGACCGTTTTTTCGTCTGCGAGAGGAACCCCAAGTTCCTTACATAATGTGAAAAACCAAGTTAGAATGCTGTGACATGACGAGGGACCGCCCGTAGCCGGTCCCCCAACCATTAGGAAATCGTCCACGTAGTGGCATACATGGCCCGGCCCTACCCGCTTGTCTACCGCCCACTCGAGGAATGTAGAAAAAGTTTCAAAATAGGCCGGAGCACATGCCACCCCCATGGGCAATGTCTTGTCAATGTAAATGTTATCCCCGATCCTTATGCCTAGTAAACAAAAATCGTCCGGGTGGATTGGTAAAAGACGGAATGCAGATTTTATATCCGCTTTTGCCATGAGGGCACCTTTCCCAGATCTAATTACTAAGCTAACTGCATCGTCAAAGTTTGAGTACTGTACAGAACAAAGTCGTCTGTCGATCCCATCATTAACCGAGTCCGATTCAGGGTAGGAGAGGTGGTGTATTAATCTGTAACTGCCCGGTTCTGTTTTGGGAATGAGCCCTACGGGGGAGATTCGAAGGTTTGCAATTGGGGTCTTCTGGAATGGGCCTGCCATGCGCCCGAGCTTGACTTCTTTCCCTAGTTTTTCTAAGGCTAGACTTGGGTTTTGCTTAACAGATTGCAGATTGTCAGCCTCCCTGGCTGAGCGGGGGCCATCGTAGCCCAGCTTGAAACAACATGTAAAACCTGTACGAAGCAGTGTAGCCGCCTTATTGTTTGGGTAGGTATCGAGCAAGGGTAAAAGTTGCTCTAGCCTAATGGGTGAGTGTGCCATGCAGCATACGCAGTTTGTGGCGGAATTGCAGAGGGGGGAAAGGTTTGGGTGAACTTTACTGGCGGTTGGGAGTGCTTTTGTTTGCGGTTGGTTTGCATGCGACGGCACCGTGGCCGGGAGAGTTGCATGTGAGACATCTGTGGGGATATGCGCATTGGGCCCTGGAGCAGCCGGTGGCCCGATTGAACGGGTAGCAGTATTGTGCATTCCTTGTGGGTTGGCGGGAAGGCGAGCGAAAAGAACTACCAAAGCGTTTGGGCCCAAAGGAAGGGGACCCCCCTTGACCCCCCATGCCTGTGTATGCAAACCTCGGTGTGGTTACATAAAGGGCCCACAGTTCCCCGTCGATTACGGACCAGGATCTGTTTGGGTGGACCTGTTGCCTCAATCTAAATTGCCGGTCGTATTCCAGCCAGCCGCGGTTAGGGAAGCGGGCAGCCGCCATGCGGATGACATGCATGTACTTTAGAAGCTCCTGGGATCGCCCAGGGTGGGCCGACAAGAAAACAGACGCAAAAATTAGAAACGCGTCGGTCCATGACAAGATGGAAGTGATTTGGATTTTCTTCTTTGTGTCTTTGAGGCACAATTGGCCGGATTTATCCAAGGTAAAAGTGAGGTCAGGGGTCGGGTTGGTAGGACCACGGCGAGTAAGCAAGGTGTCAAGCTCGATAAACTCGCATTTTATTATCTTTTCCCTTGTACCTACGGGGACCACGCTCCCTAACGGCTCGCAGATGGAAATCAGGGCCCCCTCCCCCCCTTCCAAGCTAGTGGGAATAATACATGAGGTGACTTGGTCAAGAGAGCTGGAGGGAATTGGGGTAATGCCTTGGGGTTGGGTGCTCCCACCATGTGAGTAAGTGGGTAAATACTCACCGGAAGTGGATGGGCAAGGCTGGTTCGAGATGGATTGTGGGAGTTGGCTTGCTGGCATGGGCCAAGGAGCTGACGGGAGCAGGCCCGGAGGTCCTTGAAAACCTGTGGTGTTAGGTGGAAATGCGGCCGCCTGGGCACTTGTCATGCTTGTGTAGACTGGCAGTGTGTTGTGACACCTGTAGGGTGTCGAGGGCCCGGCAAAAACAGCCCCATAAGCCCCCAAAGTGAGGGGCCCGGCCGGCTGACGGCCGTTGGCTGGTGGAGGGATCCAAGCCGCTGGCGCTGGTCGCGCGGTGGCATGAGTACCGGAGGCTGTATTAACAGCGCGCTGGCGGCTGTCTGTGCCGTGGCTATGTGAGCTTGTTTCCGGGTTGACCAAAGCTCCTGGCATAGGAATGGGGGGGCCCGAACGTTCCTGTGTCGCTGAGGAATTCTGTCCAGGGTCCGGGCAGGGGGAGGCATCGGTAGCGTTGCTGGAAGACATGGCATCGGCCGCGCGAACGGCCGTTCGGTAGTTTGGTCTACTCGCGTCGACAGTGACTGAAGTAGTGGCCGCCAGAGGGCGCTGTTCCGTTTCCACGGAGCTGGAGCTCGAGCCGGCGCTATGTGTTGCGGTTGTTGTGCAGGGCTGCGCTAGTGGATTCAGCAGCGCCTGTATGGCCCGAGATTGCGCTCGAGTTTGCCTAATTGGCGAACAGTTATCACGTCTTCCAGAGCCCACCTGGTGCTTGCGCTTTCGGCCTCTCCCCCTCATAGTTGTGAAGTAGCGGAAATGGTAAATAACCAGATTTTTTTGAACGTTGAAAGTGATTTGTTTTCCGACGTTGTGAACGCTCGGCGAGAAAAGCAGAAGAGTGGTCGAGCCCGCGAAATCTCCAACGAGTGGGATTCAACGAGGCCCCCTATTGGCTGTCGTGGAAGTTGTATCCGGACATCCGCCACCTACGGCGCGGGGCATATAGTTTACAACTTTTGGAGGGTGCAACAGCCGTTCCCCCCCCCCCCCCCCCTGGGCCAAAGGGGGTTGCCCGGAGACAAGCGCCGGGAAACCATAATCTATGTACTTATACTGATGTCAAGTTACTAGTGCATTCTATTATGAGTAACTTTGAAAGTATACCAACAGAATTGAAATTTTTTTGTTCACTAGATCCTAACCATAAACAATGGCATACAGTAACATGCATAAAGCATGCACACATGATATTATCAAAGGCCGCCGCACACGGGACTTAACAATTATGCGTTTAAAGGGCAAAGTTAGCTTTTAGTGGACCTATCCAATTACGATTTGATTGTGAGAATGATATGGAAACTGGAATTTGCTCTGCTAAAGATATCAGTACATGTACAGTACCTGTAACAGTACATGTACATCCTCATACACGTGTGTATTTAAAAGCTCACTCCATCATGGAAAACACTCAAAACAGTAGGAAATAGACGATGTGCCCTCTGACGTCACGTGTTTACATTTGTATTCAACAGAGGCACATCGTCTATAGCCGTTTACTCTTAAATTATTCTTCTTAAACTTGACGATGTTTCTTACATTTTAATCGGACATTCTGTTTACAAGTTATGGATGTTTAAAATTTGAATTTATTAACATGTCGAAAAAGTAAAAAGTTGAAAAAAAAGGCATTTAAAGTTTCAAGTTTTGTACAGTACATGTATGTTATAATTATGGAAAAACTATTTTTCCTGAAAACTACTTTCATATTTCTTAACAACATTATACTTTATAGTTTATACAGTAGTAGTAGGCAGGTCACACTATTAAAAAAAAATCACTGATATTATAAAGCTTGCAGAAACAAAACAGGAACCTGTCCTGAACTAATTTTTGAAATCGGACCTTCGGTTCTCTTTCGTTTTTCGCCTCTATTTCAGCTATTTTTGAAAAAATGACCAGAAAACAAATTTTTCGATTTCCGCGTAATAATTTCACTGTAAATTCTTTATTTAAATTCACATAAATGGTCTTTTCCGGGCAGTCTGAGTACTAAACTTCTATTTTAAAAAAGAATAGCGCAAAAATGACCTTTCGGTCCACAAATATGGAATTTTGACTGAAATTGAGCAACAGTTAATAACCCAAAAAATTTCAAAAAAAATACTAAGGCCACCTACCGGTACATTGTAATTAAATTTGCGTAAAGGCTCCGCCTCCTTGACAAACACAATCACTTACAGCCATGAAACTTGGCACAAATAGACCTTTATTTTAAAATAAGAAACATGGGGTTCCCAGACATTATTATGCAAATGAGCCAAATTAATATGCAATTAATTGCATGATCTGGTACTGTACCAGATCATGTAATTAATTGCATACAAAGTACCAGTATGAATAAGGTTCTCATGGAGTATCCATAACAACGTACATGTACTGTTGTTTAATTTTTTTTCCTGTGCTCAGTTCTATCTCATTTTGCTAGAATGCCCTCACAAATCCGATTGAGAGGGATTTCTGCATTGTCAGGCCCACTCAGCATGTGATTAATCATTTAACACAAATGTACATGAAAGAATTGTGTACACAGTCGTGTATTTTATGACTTAGTATACACAGTATGCAGCCAACATTTATTACATGGACAATTTCTCACAGTTTTGATTAACTTTTAATCAAACATTGACAGTAGCCTACAAGTACCCATACCATAGCCTCTAAACAAATACACTGTGATTCTGGTAACCACAGAGCACTGTAGAGAAAAAAATCACGTTTTTGTAATTTTTTTAGATTGATTGTATTTGTAATCTTTGCTACATGTATGCCTACTAAAACCTACTAAATTAATAGTAAGGAAGTGGTAGAAAAAAGTATTTTTATGAAAAACATTTTTTTTTACATACATATCACATACAAAACTCTGAACTTCAAAGGCCTTTTTCTCAATATTTTAAACACATGTACATGTACCGGTACATATGCTACCGGTACATTGTATGTTGATGCTTGTAAACTACATGTATGCGAACTTTAACCTGTTAATGGGATGTTCGATTGAAGTGCAACAAACAGTGCATCAATTGCAAGAAGAATTTATCTTCTTTTCTATTAATACCTGAGAACCCTGAATTCAACTTCTACCCAGTTCCGTCTCATTTTGCCAGAACCCCTTATTACTGGTACATACGGTACGTACATGTACCGGTACATGAACAGGGTAATAGGGTAATAATTGTAAAGCACTTTAAGATCGTTGATACGATGTAAAGCGCTATAGTACACGTGTCTTTACGTCCTCATGTAAGCACGATTATTATTATTATTATTATTATTATATTTATACTCGGCATTACATGTATTGGTACATGTACGTACCGGTACTTCAATTTCACGCTTGGGGCATTTGACACAAGCCTTGAGGACATCTTAAACGGTATGGATTTCTAGTGCAGGCTTGTCATTTTGTCACAATGTACATTGTAACTTCATGCCCTAGAACAAATGTACAGTACCGTACATACATGTACTGTACAACTATTTCCAAAGTAAAGTGTATAGAGTAACCCCAAAATAGAAAATCTGTATAGAAAAAAATAAAAAGTCAAATATTATTTGGTTATCTCCTCAGAAGTGTTGGCGAAAAGTATCTCTCAAGTACAATTAAAATATAAAGGGGTATTAGTTACGAACATGAGGGTACCAGACTACATGTACCAATAAGTTTTACACATTTTGGTGTGTGTTTTTATAAAGTAGAGTTTTTATCCAATTGTAGTTTACTCAAAAAATATTGAACGACAAATTATATAGTGGAAACATATGGAAAAAATATTCAGGACAGTTTAATTGTTTTTATTTGTTAGTGACAGAATCAGGTTTATGTACTTGACTTAACGATGCATCTGTTAGGGTTGTCTGTGTTTTCATATGCACGCACGCATTTCGATGTCACCTTTCGGTGCTTCAGTCCACCTTGTCTGGTTTTTGAAACATCTTCCGTGTAGAGCAAATAGCGATGTAGCACTGTCCGTTTCAACTGAGAGCTGCGACTTTTCAAATCTCAACTGGCGGTGTTCATTATCTGCTCGCATGGCAAAGTGAATTCCAAAACTTAGATGTACAACACCGTGTCTTCAAGTTTCTGCGGAGTGTCGTACCCCAGTCTCCCACAACGTCTCCTTCTCGTCCTCTGTTATCACCTCAGCCTGTCCCCGACGAACCCGGTGTCCTTGTGAAGTCAGCTCTTTCATACGCGTGTCCAGGGTATTCTATTTCATCTCCCGGCCATGCATGAAAAGATACGTCTGGATAGCTAATACGATTTCATATAGAGTTTCCGCAGGATAAGGATCCCCGTTCAGCTTTTTGGCCTCCAAAACAAATCTTGTAATAAGAAAAAAAGCAAAGTTCATCTTTTGTCATATCTAGTATTTCCACTCGAATAGGGCTCATGTCCATCTCGAAGGTGGAGCCTTGGATTGCACGTTTGTTGCGCCAGGCTTTCCAGTCGTTGAAAATTTTCACGGCCCAGGTACATTTTTTTTCAGTTGCCTTGAAGAAGCTGAAATTGAAAGAGAATAATGGATAGTGATTAACATCACTTAAGAACGAGAATCAAACGGAGGAAAGGGGTTCTTAAGGAGAAAACCCATGACAACCGGATCTTACATAGTACATGTGTGTGCATTTGCAAGTGGTGTTTTTTTTTTATGAGCATTGTCTTCAAGCTGTAAAGATCAAGTTTATAAAAAAAAATCTTAACAAAAATGACCAGACCAGCATTTATATTACCTTTTTCGTGATTTTGATGCCACTTCGGCTGCAGGTGCTGGTATTACAAAGCGTTCTTTTGAGTATTGATTTTCTGCTACCTGACAGGACGATATTATTTCCTCTGCATCCGAACTGTCGGAGAATTGTACTCCATAATTAGGAGCATTAGAAGGACCGCCTGTATCAAAACTTTCCTTCAGAAAATTATCTAATAAAAGATTTTCCGCTGTCACAGCGAAAACTAGTTTCAAAAACAAATCGTCGTCTGAACTATCCATGTTGAACGTGGAGGTGTCTGCGATTCTGCGTACAAAATGGCTTGGTTGTACTGGTGAGTGATACACGTTATTTACAGAAACACGCGGCGCCACAATGCAAATTTCCTTTACACAAATAAACTCAAGAATGAACGGTTTTTATCTTGCCTACATTTTTAACAATTTTTAAAATACGTCACTGGCCAACAGCGAACAGCTCGAAGTGTCCTTGCCGTTTTCGCTAACTTTGACCAACATCAATTGGCAACATTCGCATGAGTTTAACACATCCCTGTTCCTGTTTATAATCAAATTTAGAAAATACAAAGTAATCTTTTGTTTAACCCTAACCACCCAGGGTCAGTATTTTGGCTAGAGTTCCTGCCAAACTCATCAGATTGCAACTGTTGTCAAAGTGACTTGGCTGCAGATAGAGTGCAGTAAGATCCATCAGGTCAAAAATTGTTTAGGTCAAACTACTTGGACCAATCTCTGTGGTCACAAAATGTTGCAGGATGCATCTGTCATTGTTCAATGGGGATTGATTACTTCTCATAGTCTTAGACTGTGGTTGTTAATTACATCAAAGTGCATGTTTGGCAGGGCTAGGGTTAAGGTACATGTACTGTATTGATTCCCAGTTCAGTTGTCACATGCATGGTTGTAGTAATTCACTTTTCCCAATTGAATATATTCCAGACACTTTAACAAAAAATTGATGTCGCATTACAATGTACATGTATACATACCGTATACATACACCGTATCTATGTACATGTACATACATTGTACATCCGTATGATTGAACACAGAGTACATGTATGTACAATATACCGGTACCGGTACTTGCACTACCCTCGGGCCAAAACTACACGTACAGTACTGTACCGGTACATGTACATTGTACAAAGTACAATACGTGTACATGTATGTAGATGGAGAATTATTCTGGAAGAGAAGTGATACATACCGGTACATGTATGTATACCAAGAAATTCTTATTTGGTCTGGGAAAACCACTGACATCTAGAAAGATTTTCTATCCATTGGTATAGTTTTGGCCTCGGGGTACCATACACATGTACATGTACTGTAGTTCCAGTTCCTAGAATATTTTCCGAAATGCAGCAAATGCCCCTAGCATACAATGCACGCACCTGTATGTACACTGGTCCAACACTATACTGCCTACCGGGATAAATAAAACAATGACATTTATAATTAAATACATTGAAAGGAAAACTACAGGTAACGACCTTTTAACACTACCGCCTCTCAACCCTTGGCAAACCTAGCTGCCGCCCAGAGTTGAGTTGTTGATTTTACAATCCTGTGTGTTTAACCCTGTGTTGTTTCAAACTTGCTCCGTGGAAAGTGAACTTATTTTGATCAGTTACTACTATTTTGGAACCAGGGCGAGAGTTCGGGCTGAAAATCTAACCCTGGTCTAGAGCAGGGTTGAATAAAAACCCGGGTTGAAATCAATCTCGGGGTTGACGCGGGGTTGAAATTTTTAAAGTGTGAAACACAACATGTTTTCAACCCTACGTCAACCCCAAAATTTGTCTAGTGAGAAAGGGGCTTAAATACGTATCAGTTGTTGGTACGGTAACATTTCACAGATTCTCATTTAAACAGAGATTTGTTTTCCTTTTCCTTTTCACTTCCAGGAAGCCGCCTTATTTGGGAAGAATGTTGCTGTGTGTGATTTTGTAAAACCGTCCCCAATAGGAACTACGTGGGGCAAGTACAATTGTTTCATTGACTTTATATTCATTTAAATTTTTTTTATATTTTTTTCCCCTTGCAATAAAACAGTACACTTGTGCATAATTACATGTACATGTACCGGTAGTAGAATGTTCAAAATTACACAGTCGACTCTCGTTAATACAAATTCTGGTTATAACAAACAAAAAGCCCTGGTTCCGGCTGTGCACTAACATGCACAGTGTACATTTTGTACAATTATGTGCATGTACATGTACGCCGTGTTCTATGCAATTGTTCCCTTAGTGTGTACAAATGTAGACACACAAATCACCGGTATATTTAATTCAGTGCAAACATAAAAGCGTACGTAGACGATAATAGACAAAAATATATCATTTTGTATTTCTATTTTTATGTATTTACTTCGACGTACATGTATTTCTGTCGTGGTCGTGGAAACGGTTACAAACACCATATTAACCCTACACAATGTACTGTACGTACCGGTACATACATGTACTGTACGTAGACTAATAGCCGGAGACTAAAGGATAGAGACCAAAATATTCGTACGCGCAAGATGCTGCATTTAGTGCCATTCATTATTAACCTTGTTTCAAGTAAGCAGCTTCTCATAATTTTTTTACTGCATGACTAATGGGAATTTCTAGCTAAGTCAGATTTACCGTTAATCAGTTTGAAAAAAAGAAATTATGATTTCCAAATACTTGTGGAACAATGCATACCGGTAGTGTATTTATAGTTATTTCAGCCTCGATATGCAGTAAACAAGAAATTGCCAATTGATTTTCAGGTCTAGGTGGAACATGCGTGAATGTTGGCTGCATTCCAAAGAAGCTCATGCATCAGGCAGCACTGTTGGGTAAGTTTTTTTTAGTTTTTTTTTATGTATTGACTCTAGCCCTGTTCGCACTGGACTTTTTTTGATAAAACTTACCGAGACGATAGGTACTTTTCCCATTTTAAGTCCAGTGCGGACAGCCTAGGACATTTTCCTCTCAGTTACTTTCCCCGAGTCTAGTGGTTACTTTTACCGACCAACTGTTGCCCAGGAAAACTTTCCAGGTAACTTTTCCCGAGACGATAAGTCCAGTGCGAACAGCGCCAGTCGGTAATTGCGGCTCAGGAAAACGTACATCCGGCCCGTCCCCTAGTGAGAGGTCATGCTACACAAAACACCGCACATGCGCTCTTTGCATTGTTTACGTGCGCACAGTCTGATGCATGCACATCGCATCGTGATCGCATTCGCATGTGGTTCTGCAAAAATATTACGGAGTGTTGTTGTTCCTTTGGTCAATATTATGGCAGATATTATTATTGATAGTCGGAAGTTTGATTGGTGCGTCAATGATGCGATCGGACAAAAAGCGCGTCAATGCAGGAAGGTCACGCAAAGCGCCCTCATGAGTCATTATAATAACAGCTCGACTACTTCTCCCGCGGTCTCGGTAAAAATGTTCTTGTGTCAAAGGTCCAAGTGCGAACAGTGGTAACATTTGACCATTTTTTATTTTACGATCGTCTCAGTAAAACCTTCCCCCAAAAAAAGTCCTGTGCGAACACGGCTTTAAACGTATTTTTGTCGTGGTCGTTGAAAAAGTTACAAACTCACATTAACCCTACCTCTATGAGTGCAGATCACTACGGTACATGGCAGTGGCACAGTATGCCAATTTACTGAGGTAATTTGTTTGGCGCATGTTAAAGGGCGTTGGAAAATAAACAGAGCAAGGGTAAAAATCTACTACATCATTTAATATTAAGGATTTAAAGCAATTTAACAACAACAACAACAACAACAATAACAATTCATAAATGAAGTTGAGACACACTTTTTGGCTTTCCTTTTTTCCTTTATCATATAATTGGTTTTCTTGTTTTAAAGGCAGTATACACCATTTGCAGATATCAAAAATATTTACTACCAAATTATTAAGAAATATCTTACTCATTTGAAAGTAAATGTTGATTCTAGGCATCCAGCAAAATGATTCCGAAAAATTTAATTTTATAAAGAAAAATTTGCGATCGCCGGACGGCGATCGCGAAAAAACAAAGATAACTTAAGAATAACTGCTCACCGCCGGTTGAAAACAAACGCTGTTTTTCGTGCTTTTCTCGCCATCCATGATTGTGAACCTTCGGACAGGTCAGTTAAACGATATTTACTATGAAACACAACCCCCCCCAAATCTAACCATTAATGATAATTCAAGCAATTACCAATGGTATATACTACCTTTAACCAGTTTGCGTCGGATGGCGTGTATACAATGTACGTATGCAGTTTTTCCGGAATAAAAATGCACAACTGACAAATGGTATACTACATTGTATAACTTTAAGTAACATGACATCTGACTGACAGGGGATTGCCTTTGCAAAGATATTGTATTTGAATAGCCACCTAACCTTCAGTCCGAGGAGCAATCCAGTGTTATTGATGAATGCATTGCATAAAATGCCACTTGAGGTTGTTATGAGCAAATGTAAACTGATTAGGCAGATGAAGCATTAATAATGGGTTTTGCCATTTTCCCAGTGGAACTTGAGACCAGCCTGAGATAGAGTACCGGTATTAAAGGGGCACACTCAGCATACAGTACATGTACATGTACATGTACATGTCCAGTGGCACTAGGAAAGGGCATGATGTGCTTTTGCATTCAAAGCAGACATGGTCCTCAACCAGTTCGCGCCGGATGACGAATATAAACGCAAAGTTTTTCCCAGATTCAAAACGAATGACGCATAAACACGTCATGAGCAAGGCCGGAAATGTCTGTCGGCAGCGAGCAAGGCTGGAAATGCGTGGGTGTGCTTTCCGGTACTGGCGGCCTGAACCTGCTTCGGATCGAGTTTCGTTAACCAGTTCGCTCCGGGATTATTTTAACATCACCGAGCCGAGGGGCGGGATTATTTTTAATGAAACTCGATCCGAAGCGGGTTCAGGCCGATAGTGCCGGGAAGCACACCCACGCATTTCCGGCCTTGCTCGCTGCCGACAGACATTTCCGAACTTGAACTTGGCGTGTTTATGTGTCATCCGTTTTGAATTTGGGGAAAACTTTGCGTTTATATTCGTCATCCGGCGTGAACTGGTTAATAACAGGTCGGTCCACAAATTGGGCTACCATTATCAAATGATGGAGAGGAGTATTCAGTAATAATGCTCAATTGCTTTTTGGCAGAGATACGCACACCTAGAGCTGGGAAATATGTGATACCGGGTAGCATTAGCATTGCAGCATGATAGCGGTAGAAGCTTTTTCAAAATGGCCACTAATATGCTTGTTAACAGATTAATTGTATGTGGGAACAAGCATTTAGGCCGCATTTAAAAATAAAAAAGGTGATAACTCCCAAAAAGCTGTCACCGCTGCATTTTTCAACTACAGGGGTGCATACAATGTGTACATGTACCTTGCCAAAAATCACAATTTTGCCCTCATTTGATACTGATCCAGGCAGATGGCCTATAGATCACTGCTGCCAAAATCACACTACAGTAGATTGTGTTGATTTTTGTTTCTCCTTGTCTAGGTGAGGCTTTGAAGGATGCCAAGAAATACGGATGGGACGTCTCCGATACTGGTGAGTAAATTGAAATTAAGGCCATATTGATCGTGCCATTGTACAAAATGTATTTTATGGGTTGCACAATCAACAGTCATGGCCATGCATGGAAGTCTCATGTACCATACAATGTTTTAGAAACGGCACACAAATGGAATTTTATGAGTAACCCGGTAACACCATTTAACAATGAAATAGATTTTTGTCTTGCTTGAATGAAGTTCAGAAAGAGACTACATGTGTATGTATGTGTATGCAATCACTATTTTAGTTTGTACCCTGTTTTGGTTAAAACATAAAGAGAAATTGGTGTGCTTGTTCAAAATGTGCCGATTTGCAACGGGCAAATCGCTTGGCCTCCGTTTAATGTGG
Source organism: Crossaster papposus (assembly GCA_037893245.1). Classification (NCBI taxonomy): domain Eukaryota; kingdom Metazoa; phylum Echinodermata; class Asteroidea; order Velatida; family Solasteridae; genus Crossaster; species Crossaster papposus. The sequence continues at coordinate 728,995 of JBAIAA010000290.1, read as the reverse complement.
TACTTTAATGTGGTAGTATACAATGTAGAGTGCAGTGCCCATACGAAATGTGCAGCAGTCCATGACGGTATACAAGTACGTGTAGAGTGCAGTGCCCGTTTAAAATGTGAAACAGTGCAGGCTACCGTACATGTAGCTGTTTCCCTCACCACGTTTGCTTAGGCCCCTGTTATTGCTGCCTTTTTGCAGCTTTTTTGAGAATAGCTTATCCAATTTTGGCACGTACCTGTACCTGTACATGTACATGTACATGTACATGTACCGTACGTGTACGTGTACTGCATATTTTTGGGTCCTGAGCAATCGACTTCATACAGTGCCCGGTCTGGTATTCTGGAGGTTGCAGGTACCAGTCCCGCCTTGCCAATTTCTTTGGATTCCCGGAATTATACAGTAGATAGATACAAACTTGAGGTCCAATTGCAATCAAACTTGGGTCATGCATGCAATATTGTGACCTTTATGTGATAGTCCTGTGAAGGACAAATTACTAAAGTCAAAGGTCATTCGAGGCCAAGTTGTAAAAGAGGCTGGAATTGTAAAATTGGTCTCGTATTTGAAAACTTGAACTTCAGTTGCAAGCAAACTTACATAGGTCATAAATGCAATGTGGAAACTTCCATGTGAAGGTGTTTTTATAGGTCAAATACAGCACCGATATTAATTGTGGTTTTGGAGCGTGATCCGCATACATGTACCGGTACATGACATGTGCAATAGGCTGAATGAGAACTAAATGTCCTAAATGCCGATTGTGGACACAATTATAATTGAGACTCAGCAAATTTTTCAATTCAAATTGATTTTGAAATTTTGGAACATAATGTACATACAGTACACATATGTACAGCATTCACATACATGTACATGTACAGTACCGGTAGATACAACCTTTATCAGGTTATACATGTAATTAGTCGTCAAACACCTCTTTTTAGATTTTGAAAACTGTTGCTGCTTCAAATGGTAAAAATGTACAATTGACAAATGTGACCCACTCCAGGAAAAGGTGATATAAGTCACAAACTATAAGTCACAAAATAAAGTGATGCACATTTTGAAATTTCACGATATAAGCATACATGTATATGCTTTCATTTAGTACATGTACGTGTACAAAGTACCGTATGTAGTACAGCTCCTTAGACCTTCTTGTTTTGGTGATACCGTTATGACAATTTTTGATATTAATATAGCTTTCATGTAATTCAAATTACACAACTGAGAAAACAGGCTTTGAAACACAACGAAACTAAGACAATACATTTGAACGATGCACTCTTAAAAGGTATTTATTTTTTCGCTTTATGTATCAAAATCCAGCTTTTTGTTAATTAAATCTGAAAGTTTGGATGCCATTTAAGACAAAATAAATAAAATTGAAATTTGAAAATGTCACTTTCTCTACTTCAACAGGCCATTACACATTATGCATAGCAGGACTTGTAACCTTTAAAGGTAGTATACCGGTACACCATTTGCAGATATCGAAATTATTTACTACCGAATTATTAAGAAATACCTTACTCAATTGAAAGTAAAATAATGATTCTAGGCATTCAGCAAAAGGATTGCGCTAGATATCCTGTAATTATTCCAAAAAAATGAATTTTATAAAGAACAATTCGCGTTAAAAAAACACTAAATCCCCCTAAAATCAGGTTTGTCAAAAATGAGATTTCAAGAATTGTCGATACAATTGTCTGTATAAACATCACCAGAGCATGTAAATCCTTGGTTTAAAAGTTGAACCTACCGGTATTCAGTATTATGCATTGTCATTATCAACCTTTCCTCTGCCGTGCTGTAAAAAACTGCAAAGTCATACATTTGTACATATGTGACCCGCTCCATCGAAATCAGGAATAAGTCTCGAAATGACTTTTTGAGATATGCACATGGTGAGGGAATGCAAAGGGAATTTCATAAGCTTTCTAATGATACCAATTACAAGTGTGTACATGTACCGGTATCTTCTTAGGTTAACGAGTTATGGTCTGATAAAGATGACAGGTGTATATTTATTTGCCGAATCCACATTCCGAGAAAAACAGCTTATAAACAAAATTTACAAAAATCATACGGACAGCGCACACAAATCCTTTTCATTTTCATCTTTATTGATTGTTTTTACATACAAGACATTAATGACAATAATCTGTGATAACTACACTTCTTAAAAATACAATGTTCAGAAAAACGACTTGGTCACGATTTTCACCCATGCGTTCACTTCAACGACCGATTGCGTAAAATGGCCCCACCGACTTGTTCCTGATTACGATGGAGCGGGTCACATATATCCGGTATATCAAGGTACGGCATATCAAGGGAATAGAAAGGACGGCCCTCACGCTTGCCCGGAAATAACCGCTTCCCATCCGGGACAATTATCCATTATTAAGTGACGGATCAGCTGCTGCTGAGTGCCTGGAATCTTTTGAGATGCGCCTCGATTCCTCCGCCGTGGCCACAGCATCTTAGAGTCGCGGCGGAGTCCGCGTGTCTATAAATCATAATAGCCTTTTGTTGACATTGTACAGACCTGTACCATTTCACTGATGTGGTTTCGGATATTGCTTTGAGAAGCCCTTGGGAGATGATAATAATGCATTTGAAGAAAAAAAACACCTGGCATTACGTTGTGACCTTCGGAGTCAATTAACATGGGAGTATCGTTAATACATTTACGAAGATCGATGGCGGTGCTTGTCACGAGGACAAAACGATAGAGCTTATTATTCAATTATTCCAGATTTTATCTTTGAAACGAATTAAGGTAATGCAGTTTGGAAAATTAGATTAAAAAAAGAAGTACGTACCCTACCGTACACATGTACTGTTATCCTTTAAAATAAAACCATTACCAGATCCTTGCAAAATATAACTTGTGCTCAATTTTGTTTCTACTTGTGTCATGACTTTGCAGGGTTTCGTGTGCCTATGTATAGTGAAATGGCTGTACATAAGTGTACGTCATGTGCATGTACATGTCATGTGCATGTACCGGTATTATACAATGTATTTAATTATTATGCCTGTGCATAGATTGACATAAACACATATAAATTAATTAAGAATTCGAAAAAAGTGCTTTGTAACTGAAAACAAATTAAAAAAGGTATTAGCTTGTTTATGCTTTGAAACTTCTTGACGCTGGGGAGGGGCCATGGCTGCCGCCCGCTAACACTAAAAGGGTTTGATGTGATTTTGCATTTAAAGTGGACACGGTCCTTAATTTATAGCAGGACGTGATTTTCAAAAAGATTTTCAAAATCGCATCCAAATGTACATTGTATGTACTGTATGTACAAAATACATGTATGTACATTGTACGGTATGTCAGGTCAAATATTTTACCTTCAACTTGGTGACCTCATGGACCCAGAGATGATACATTTAGCATATGTGACACGATCAAGCGGAATGAGTCGGATGTCGGGGAATCACAAAAATGTTTTAATCAGAACTGTGTTCTTCGTTGGTATTTAAACAAATTTACATACATGTACATGTACATGTAACTCGACAACAAAACTCGTATCAACATATGGTTTTCATTTTTTAAAACGTACAGATGCCCTCTTTAAAACTACATTGTACCTGAAAACTCATTTTTTGACTGGGGCCGACATCCGACTCATTCCGCTTGATCATGTCACATATATGTTGGAGGTGACAAAGCAATTATTGGGGTACAATTGTACTGGTACAGAAGTACAAATGTACCTGGTACATACTGTACATGTATACATCCGGCACATGGATGCACATGTTCCCCCCCCCCACGTTTGTTGCTCTGTCATAGTTTATATCAATTTTACATACAAATATGTGAATGCAAGCGCATACAGTACTTTGTACATGTACAGTATACATTGTACTTTTACTATGAATGTGGAAAGGTGTTATTTGGTGCATTTGTATAATGTAGGTACATGTAGCACATGCAAATGTTACACGAGACCATTTTATTTATAGCCATCCCTTGAGCTTCTTGTCTGCTCTGGGGTCACCACTGCCCCAGCTCACGAGTGGGTCTCTGGTGGGATGCCTGATGTAAATTGCAGAAAATTTGATAATAAAAATGTATAATAGCCAAGTTTATTGCACAAATTGCTGCAAATTATGTACAGGGTGGTCCAAAAAAAACTATACCCAACTTTGGAGGCCATTTTCTCCTGGATAATAAAATATTTTAGTAATTTGGTTTGGATATTATTAAAGCATATATCGTTGAGCAATATTGTATTATTTAAAAGTATTATTTATCCATTTTAGTGTAAATAAAAGGAGCTCTCGCAAAAACATTTGTCAAAGGACTATCGCGTCATTACATTATTGTGTCATATCATATTCAAACATGTTGATGCATTGACAGCTCCCATGGAAAAGCCATTTTTACACATACTCGCTAAAAATAGGAATATCTCCAAAAATATTAATGTAATATCTTCCCTATTTTCACCAATAATGCTCAACGATATATATGCTTTAATAATATGCAAACCAAATTACTAAAATATTTTATCATCTTGGAGAAAATGGCCTCCAAATTTGGGTATAGTTTTTTTTGGACCACCCTGTACTGTGTTCAATTGGATGAACATATTTTTGATAATTTATGACAAACATGTATAACAAACAAGCAGACGACAGTCCCACCCCCAAACAACATTTGGACCTTTAAAATTGTGTAAAAATTTCACTGAGGTGAAAACACAGCGCAGCGTTCGATTAGCCTCATTTTTTGGCTTCCTCTTGGGGGTTGGAGACCAGTCAAATCTGCAAAAATACCTGCCTGCAAATACCAGTTATTGCTCGATATCTTATTCAAAAGACAATAACATTAGGGATAGTGCTGGAAAAATAAGTTAAATTTTTTATTTTTTAAAATTTAATTAACAGAAGTCTTTTTTTAATTTGTTTGTCCTTCTAAATTTGTTTAATTTGGCAAAATGAGACAACAATAGGCAGAAGTATCGCGAAGGAGAATCCCAACAATACTGTTAAACTTCAGTCAGACATTCCATTGAAAAGTTTGGGCTGTATAAAGTTTGCATATGAAGTACATAAAATACTGAGAAGAAATCCCATAAAGGTTTGAGTTTTGTATCCGTAAAAATTGAAAATGGCAATTTGTTTTCTTTTTCTTTCTAAATAAAATAAGAACACTTTTATTTTACATACAATATTTTATACATACATGTAATATACAACTGTAAAAAATGTGTGGTACATTGTACATGTAGACATCAAAGATTACAAATATGAAAAATTTGCAAATACAAAAATGGAAATACCGGTAGCCCACTTATTTTTGGAAATTTTTCTGTGCCCAGTCCCATCTCATTTTGCCTGAAAGCCTCGCATTTCACTGACCTTCAACGCGAGTTTTGCAGCAACTGTGGAAATCGTTCCCAGATAATATCTTGACCCTAACTTAATTTTTTTTTACCCAATACCCGAATCCTGCAAAATCCTGCAATTCCAAAGTGTTAAAACTCCATGTAACCTAAATCCTGCAAAATCCTCCAATTGTTTATTCCACTGACCACTGCCTGAATCCTGCAAAATTCTGCAGTGGTTTAGGCAACAAAAAAAACAACATGTTTAGCGTCATGCCTTTTTAAGAAAAGGAAGGATAAGGCCCATTTTTTATTTTTTATTTTTTTTCAAAATGGCCGCCTATAACCAATTTTGATGCGAGCCATGTAGTGAACATTAGGCCTGGACGATATCGTAAATTTTGACTGGCGATAATATCGTCAGGTAAATATCGCCGATATGTCGATATATCGCCGTAATTTTCAAATTATAATGGTTAAAATAACTCAAACGAGCTGTTAATTAAACGCGGTCACACGACATGTGTGAATCGTGGCGATTCCTGAACGTCTATAAAAGAAAACTATATAAACAGAATGGTTGCTGAAAATAGACGCGACGGTGAAAATGCTTCGTCGACTATGCAGGACAACAAATAATACCCGTTTCAAAATCATGCCTTGATTTCTGGGTCTTAATTTAAAATATTTCAAATATTCATGGCTCAGTTTATCCTGGGGTCCGCCATCGGGATTTTGTACCACCTCGATTTTATTCTTGCTTATTTATTCTTGGCTCGTGTAGGTTTGGTAAATGTTTTTAAAAGCTAGCCTTGTAATTTATGGGCCACGAAATAGATCTTTTTTGTCAAATACAAGAAAAATGGAAAATAAATCGTATTAAATTTCCCATTTAAATCTGTTGGAAAAATGTTGAGGAGCTCAAAATATTAAGTGTTGAGGTCCCGTTTTCTTTTTTGTTCTTTTTTAAACAATAAAAACTAGAAATAAATATTATTATATAAACCTGGAATTTATTTCGCTAGCCTCGTAATTCAATGGTCAGGTGTATGTCGATTTTGTTAGATACCGGAAAAACCAAGAATAAATCGTATTATTATTTACCCCTGAAATTGGTTGGAAATGTTTTGGGAAATCAGACAAATAAGTCTTTAAGTACCCTTTTTCTTTTTTTCTATAAAACAAGGACAATTTCATAATTAACCTTAGAAATATATTTTTTTTACGACTAGGGTTTCGTAAATAAACAGGTTCAGGGTTTTTTAACCCCTTTTTATTTTTACATCTTAATACATTTTGCAAATGAGTAGGCAAAGTTTGTTTAAAGTACTCACACCCAATTTAATGACCATCGGTTGGGCCAAGAGATAAATAAATTCGAGGAATACACCAGCCAAAGCCTTTTAAATACATTCTGTATCTGCCAGGCAAGGGTTAGTGTAAGTAAATACAATGTATTTTTGTTGGAGATAAGCGGGGCCAGGGCAACATTCTTTGAGTAGCCCTTTGTGTTGAGAGAACGTCTGTGCGGAAAGCTAGAAAAGAAAGTCAACACCAAATAGCAACGAAGAATGTTTTAACTGGACTTTAGGATTGGATAACGATCTTGTCACTGAGGAAGTAGTGAGCGGCGCATCGGCTGCAATTGGGTTTGTTGACAAAGGGTACGTTCAGGGGAAGGCGTAAGTTACAATAACTTTTGCGGCACATATTAAGTTCTGATTTCAGTGAAGTTTTTTGTTTGTTTGCAAGCAGTTTTAATACATTTTGTTAAATATCGACTATATCTTGCGAATATCGTCTGGGTCACGATATTTCGATATTTTTAAAACCAAAGTCGATACTGTCGATATCGTCTTCAGTATCGTATCGTGACGATATTATCGTGATATCGTCCAGCGCTAGTGAACATGTCACACCCTATCTTCCAATTTGAAATTAAAACATGGCTCACCCACGATTAAAAATCAAAATTCATGTGGGTCGATCATGTATGCACCATACAATGTACAAGTCCAAAAAAAAAAATATGTAATACCTTTAAAAAAAAATTAAAAAATATTGTTTTTAATTTTTGTTTTTTAAAAAGATAATAACATTTTAATTTGTTTCAAAAAAAAAGAAAGAAAAAAGGAGGCGGCCTCAAAAAAGGAAGCGGGCAGTGATGCTAAACATGTTTTTTAAATGTTTTATTTGGCCTTACCATTGAGCTATACAAATAAGCTTGAAAATGGTGTATACTACCATACCTTTAAATTATTTTGCTTAATCCTCTTGTAGCCAAACATCAGTGGGACGTGCTCAAGGATGGTGTTCAGAATCACATCGGTTCCTTGAACTGGAGCTACAAGGTGGCGCTGCGGGATCAGAAGATCAACTACGTCAACGGGTTTGCAGAGTTTGTGGACGAGCACACAATAAAAGTTTGTTTAAAGTTTTGATTTGTTTTTATTCCTAAACCCATCAGGGTTCAATTTCATGGAGTTGTTGAGCACAAAAAGTTTGCTTATCACCAACAAAGTCTTGCTCAGTAAAACAGGTTACCAGCCAAAGGTCCATGCGCTTTTTATGCTCGGCAAAAACTAGCCGAACACCAGCCACAGACAATAATTACTTCACCATCTAACAATTTGGTTTGTAACCCTGTGTTTGCTAAGAAAAAAAATGTTTATGCATGCTAAGCTTTGGTTTTGGTGCTTGGCAACTCCGTGAAATTGGCCCCAGGACAGTTTCCAGCATTTTGGATTGACGAAGACATTTTCATGTTTCCACGTATTTTATAAACCTTTAAATATTTGGCCGCGTACATATTGGTTATATGGCCACGTATCGCCATTAAGAAATTGCTTAAAATGAACAGGAGTTCTGATAACATACGCAAATCACTAAACTCTTTGAATTTCAACTATAGTCATCATATTTTTAACATACTCATTGCTTCCTTTACTTTTGTATTTTTGTATTTTTCATATACACATGTACGGTAGGTGGCATTTCAATTTTAAAAATTTAAAAATTTGAAATTTGAAATTTGAAATTTGAAATTTGAAATTCGAAATTTAAAATTTAAAATTTAAAATTTGATTTGTAAAATGTCATGGATTGAAAATTGTATTAACATAAATTTACTGATTGTTTCAAAATTGTCATTGTATTGCCTTGCTTTTGTTTACAGACAGTCAACAAGCGAGGCAAAGAGACGATCATGCAATCGGAGAAGTTCATATTGGCTACTGGGATGAGGCCTCGTTACCCTGACATCCCTGGACTCAAGGAGTATGCCATCACAAGGTGTGGTTGCAGAAAGAGCGCAGACAATATAGCACAGCTGTCTTGTAACAAGACTAGAAAGGCCAAGCTACAGCTGTGTTGACATTGGACTTTTTTTTCGCGACTATCCTTCATGTAATTCTACCGTACGTTCCCACTTGGACTTGTATACTGCGACGTATACATTTCATTTTACGTGCAAGACTGGCTGAACGTCACACATCATTGTGGGCGCGGTGCGCAGTTACAATTTGACCTAGAAAAAAAGCAGGTTACGTGTGTTCGCGGTACTTTGGCGACGCTGTTCCCATTAAACTTTTTAGCGTCCCTGATAACTTTAAGGGGCTGAGCGGAAATTTCCTCGACCACTTTCGGCCGGGTAGTTTGACATTACCGCCGCAGTACGTTGACAGGCGAGTTTCCATTGGATTGAATTTTGTCATTCTTCAGAAAAGTCGCAGTACGTTAAACAAAAAAAAGTCCATGAGAACCACTGCTTAAGATTGTCTTGATCCAGACCCAATTTCATGACTCTGCTTAATGTTTAGCCAAAACAAAATGTCTGCTTACTGTAGCAGAAAATTCCCTGCTTAAAGAGCACCTCTAACAATTTTGTAGTTTGGGTATTGGGTTCATTTTATGACAGAGTATATACCAATCTTTCCGTTAGTATATAATTTGACTCCATGGGGTTTACTTTAGTGTATCAAAAACAAAGTTCAATTCGGTTTTCCCAACACGATTCTGCTCTATTTTTGAGAAAACGACAGCCATGTTTAATGTGTGCAAATGAGATTAACATGACCCCGAAACGTCATCGTGTTATTCAGCTAGTATGCGATCACAAGGCCATGCATGCCACCGCCACACCGTGCGCGTACCGCGTGCGATTGTGTTGATTGCGGCCTTCTTTTCTCAATGTTTTTCTCGACATTAGTTCGTATTTTGTTCGATTTTTTCGAAATGCTGAAGTCCTGTGTGGTAGGTAAATGTTTGAGGAATTTAAAAACCCTGAAGAAAATTTTTCTGAGGTTTCCAAAGGAGAATGTTTAGACACGAAAAGAGTGGGTCCGATTTGTAAGCCGTGCACGTACATGTACACAAGGTCGGATTTTTAGGTTGTCCAAGTGGTCGCTTCTATGCAGTGGTTCATGTTTTTCCAACACTTTTGCAATGACTTGTATTCACCGAGATAACTAATAAAGTGGCATCATGATACAATGTATATTCATCTAAATTATGTATTACCAGTTTGTGTGTAAAAACCGATCCTGGTTGCCTTTCTGTTCAGCAAGATTTTCCACACCACGCACCCCGAAGCGGTTGCGCACCGCGAACTATCGGTGCCAGGCTCTACTAGTTTAGTGATACATCGTCGCGATCGGACTATGGACCTGGAGGGGAAAAAACCTCCAGGTCTCCTTGCTGAGTCCAGTGCATTGCCTTGGGAATCTTCGTCATTGAATTCTTCCGAATACTCGCTCAAATCTTCCAAGGAATTGTATGATTCTGCCATAAGTATATTCCGACGCTAACGTCAATAATGTGTTGTAACCAGGCGGACGATCGTGCGTGGGGCCGGTAGCACTAGCAGCATGCAACACGCATGCGATTCGTTTTGTGGTTTGCACGTGGTGGGTACACGATGCGCTGGTGACGTGACATGGGAAATACGCACGTTGACCCCGCTTAGATTTGTACTTGTAAGTTGTAGAGTATAACAAAGCTCGTGTTCGACTTTCATTCAAAGTGAAAGGAAAGCTTTTGTACCTACAAATCCTTGGTGAAAATTATAAATTCGTGAGTACCAAGACAAAGTTGTTTTCTTACTGTTCCCTGGCTTGTATTCTTGAGTGAATTGGCCTCCCCGTGCACGTCAAAGAATGAAAAGTTGTGTGCAGCTAGGGCCGGGCAACGTACAACATGCGTGTGTTGTGCGTGCATGTGCATTTGGGTTTCTCCTCAATTTCTTTGTTTTCCCCTCAATGACGCGGGTAAACAAAAGCGTGACCTTTACGTTTTTAAGAATTCGCGTCTTGGCATGAACCGAAAAAACGTTCTTTTAGACTATTTTTAGGCGGGCTATAAATCCCATTGATATTGCATTCGGTTAGGATACTTCCATATTTATTTCAAAATGTAAAATCAGAGAAAACTTGTTTTACTTAGAGGTGCTCTTTAAGTTAAGTATATTCTGCATAGGTCTGTAGAATACTGTGCGAACTCTTTAATATGGTAACCCACACAATATTTTACGAGTTAGCCAAGAAATATGGGTTATGCACATGCCTACAAAAAGATTGTAACTAAAGGATTCTGTGCTGGATTAACGCTGGTTTATTTTTCTTTGAGTGCCAGAGTTGTATCAAGTCCCTGCAAGTCCTTTTACAAGTTCTTTTCACAAGTCCAGTCACAAGTTCAGTCTTGTTGCAAGAACGAGGAATAATTTGTTTTTATTTGGCCTAGATGAAGAATTACATTTTTTCACTTAAAGGGATCGTATACGTTTGGTACAGCAGCTTTGGATAGTATAATGCATTTTTAGAAACTTTTCACTTTGAAGTACTGCAGTTATGGAAAAAGATATCACTTTTTATCCCCAAAAATTTGAATCTAAAAAGCGTTACTGCAGTGACGTTTCTCAGATTGTGTATTTCAATGCAGATTATTCTTCCTGCGTGGACAGAACCGTTTCAGATTTTCGGCACTATCTCAAAATTGCTACCACCTTTTGAAATGAAAGTTTTACAGGTTAGTTTTATGGTATACATTGATAACTATATAGGATTGAAACAAACAGTGGGTTCCAATTACCAAACGTATACGATCCCTTTAAGGCATTATAGCTTTAGGACCTTGGTCACAGTACTTTTTGTGAAATTTTTCCCACTTTCTAATCTACCTCTGCACCAATGATAATGGTAGTTTGTTTTTTAACACAGCGACGACCTGTTTTCCCTGCCTTACTGCCCGGGCAAGACATTATGCATCGGGGCGTCGTACGTGTCCCTTGAATGCGCCGGGTTCCTCAATGGTATGGGGCTGGATGTGACTGTCATGGTGCGCTCTATCCTGCTTCGAGGCTTTGACCAGTCCATGGCAGAGAAAGTAGGCGAGAGTATGGAGCAACACGGTGTCAAGTTCATCAGACAGTCCATTCCTAAAAAGGTTGGTCTGTTTGTTTACCTTGCTCCAACTTGTCCCACTATGTTTTCTTAAAATTACTTCTATTTTTGTGTGTTTTCTATAAAACAAAGTTTTGGGAGACGCTAACCATTCCTAAATTCGGTTCGTCCGTATGATCGTAAGTTTCAGACTACATGTACCGGTAGGTTCAAACAAAAATGTAAAGCTTCTACATGTACATGTTTTTATTAATTTGGATGAAACTTGGATGCAGTGACCCTAGGGTGGGTGGATACAATTCTTCATCGGATTATCGAGGTCAAAAGGTCATGTAGGGGACATTGTTCAAATATGTTTTAAATGTTTCTTTGTGTACAAAAATTGAATAGATTTTAATATAACTTGGATTAGGTTAAAGGCCTTCTAGGAGTCATTTGAGGTTTCCGTTTAAAATTGCACAAAATTTGAACAAGGCAACACTGGCGATTCCCAGATCATTTTTTTTTTTACCTTGCTCTTGTGCTGAAACTTGTTCTTCATGTTCGGTTTCGGTTCAGTTCCGGTTCGGATGGCCAAGTTCAGCTATTTTTAGTGCGATTCGGTGGTTCGATTGAGCACTACCGGTACCTTGCTCCCACTTTTCCAACTTTGTTTTCTTGAAATAGACTTCCTACTGTTTTCTGATGTTTGTTTTACACAATCTCATTGAATGTATTTTTGCGTAAACATCTTCTTGCACAGGAGTCTTCACGTGAGTTCTCGCATAGGGATTCGTTAAAATACTGCGACGTTCAAATTTATTGCATTCCCGACTGGTTTTCTACATACAGTGTGTGTACATGTTTGTACATAAACACGATGATTAGAATATCAACATGCAGGTTAAAAGTCATTGAGGTTTTCTTTGGGCTGAATTTGATTTGTGTCGCCAGATTGAGAAGATAAAAGAAGGTGAACCTGGTCTTTACAGAGTAACCTACACACCGGCCCAGGGAGGGGAAGAAAAGGTCTTCGAATGCAACACGGTAATTAGGGTTATTATTATTTCTATTTTATTTTTTTAGTTTGTTAGTTTCATAGTTTATTCGGACCTCTGTCCCTTTCCGTCTTTTTATTGAAAACACAAACATTTTTGTATTTTGCTTAGATTTCTATTGTTTTTTTTTCTTCTAAATTTATATTAACCATAATGTAAAGTACATTGTATAACGAACAAGTACAGTTTTCACTTTGCAGAGTAAAAGGCTTTCAAGCTTTCCTACTTCTACTTGTTTTTAGCTTTATAAATCGTCTAAAAAAAAATGCAAACAAAATATAACGGAATGCTATGGAAATATTTATGAAAAATTCAGAAAATTTTGTTTGCATAAAATGCTGTGAATCTTGAATCCGTCTGTTCAATTCCGGTAGGTGTTGGTAGCAGTTGGTCGCGATGCCTGCACAAGTGGTATTGGCCTGGAGAAAGTGGGAGTGCTCACAAGCCCAAAGTAAGTCCAATTTGTAAAATGTATAAGTTTAAAGTTCCATTTATGTTTTCCTTTTTTTTAACTTGTGTTACTCCTATTTGTGAGGCGTTCTGTCAGAACGAGGCAGAACTTGAACTGGGTAGACTTTAAAATGAGCGTTTGCGGGTGTTAGAAAAGAGAATAGAATTCTCATTACCGTATTGTTAATTGCACTTTCCATTGACGAATTATGCCGGTTAAAAGTTTGTATTGATGGACATGTCAAACAGTAAAAACGTTAATAGGAAAAGCCCACAAAGGTATTAATTTTTTATTCGTGAAAATGAAAGATTTTTTTAATTAGTTTTATCGAAAATAGTCCGCCACTAGGCCAAAGGCCACTCGAGGTGTGGGCTACTAGAGGGAATGTGTAGAAGAACCAGCCTCTCACGCTTAACCAGTTCGCGCCGGATGACGTATATAACGCAAAGCTTTCCTCAGATTCAAAAGGGATGATGCATAAACAAGCCAAGAACAAGGCCAGAAATGTCTGTCAGCAGCGAGCAAGGCCGGAAATGCGTGGGTGTGCTTCCCGATACTATCGGCCTGAACACGCTTCGGATCGAGTTTGGTTAAAAATAATCCCGCGCGAACTGGTTAAACATAACATTCTGATTTCTTCACAACACGAACTAGTCCACAGCAAGGCAGTAATAATGCCTCTACCCATATTATGTGAGGAAGGGTCATAGCCCAGGCCGGGCTCAAACCCCCAACCTGAAGAACTACCCGCAGACCACGAATTCAATGCTTCAGACAACTTTTTTCAACATATTTGATTCTATAACTTTAAAACATATGTGACCTGCTCTCACAAAACCAGACATAAGTTGTTTGTTATGAAAAGTTAGATATTGTTATTTCCATTTAGTACACATCTTCAGCTTTCATTTGGTACCAACACCACCTCTATACCATACATACACTTCCAAGTAGCGATACTTTATGGAAAATTTGATGTATTTGGGAGATAAATTGCCACTTTTAGGACACAGTTTGCCTCAATAAATTCATGATTTTTGTACTTTCTCAGCAATAAAGTTGATTTAACTGTTTAACTGAGGGTTAAAGTATACATATTAACCCTAACTCCCTCACCATTGTTATTGAACAATACAATTCCTCCAAAATCCTCCAACTTCCTTTGTTGTGTAGGAAGTTAGGGTTAAAGAATAAAACAATAACTAAAACAAAAATTGATGTCCGCCACATTTTTCACCCCATTTTAACTTTGACGAGCTGTTCTTCTCGAAATAGCCTGTGCGACTTATGTCGGGTTTCGTAGGAGCGTGTCACATATGTAATAGACATATCAAAGATTACAAGTATAAATTAATCTAAAAATGGAACAACAATTTTGTTTTACTGATTTCACCAGAACTCCTCACATTTTATATCTAACTTACGAGTAACCAACAAAAATAATTAATTATAATAATAATAGTCATTTATAAAATGCTTCTTCCATAAATTTGTAGATTTAAATTCAAGGCGACCTTTGATGTGACTTTGGTTTTGTTTTGTTAAAGGAATGGAAAGATCCCAGTCGTCAACGAGCAGACAAACATTGCCAACATCTACGCAGTGGGTGACATCATCGAGGGTAACCTAGAGCTGACCCCTGTGGCCATTCAGGCTGGGCGTCTACTGGCCCGCAGACTTTATGGCGGAAAGACGGAACAGGTAAAACTAAGTTTAGCGTTTACCTTCAGACAAGATAACGGGCTAGGTTAAAACAAAAATTGGATAGGGGTGGTCCCAGAGAGAAACAAATTCTGTGCAATTGAATCAAATTGGTTAATCAAAGTGGGGAGTCAGGTTGGCGTAGTGGTTATTTTCTCCCTTTCCACCGCTATGACCCGAGTTCGAATCCCGCCTGGGCCAATATGTGACCTGGCACCACAAAATGGGTGGAAAGTCACAAAATAACAAAATTGAAATTATTACATTTCTAGAAAGAAGTCCTAAGCTTTCAAATGATGTATTGTGTGTTGCTGTAGCTTATTCCTAGCTGCCGCTATACTCCTTTGAAATTGCTGAAGTCATGCTTCTTTGTTTCGAGAAAACGGAGTTCAAAGTCCGTGAACCCTGCCAACTATACTATCACTCAGTGCAATTCAGCCACCAGTTCGCGCCGTTCGCGCCGGATGACGTATATAACGCAAAGTTTTCCCCCAGATTCGAAACTGATGACGCATAAACACGCCACAAGCAAGGCCGGAAATGTTTGTCAGCAGCGAGCAAGGCCGGAAATGCATGGGTGTGCTTCCCGGTACTGGCGCCCTGAATCTGCTTCGGATCGAGTTTTGTTAAAAATCCTGCGCGTCGGCTCGGTGATGTCAACATAATCCCGGCGCGAACTGGTTAAAGTTTTGTGTTCATAGATGCTGGAAAAATCAAGGACAAATGCTGTTCTTGTAGTCTGGTTCCTTGACTTCTGTCAGATGAAACAGCAATTCATAGATGTCTAGGAAACCAGATTAGTTGGCCTGCACAAGTAACTAAATTTAATAAATTGGGGGCAGTGTTTGAAAGTAGTCAGGTTTTTTATCCAACGATGGCCGGAAATCGTTTTTGAAAATCACAGCATTGAGACTGTTATTCACTTACACTGTACAGTCAAGCAAGGTATTTCATAATATATAAGTACTTTGGTTTTCTTATGTTTGCAAATGGTGTATATACTACTGTACCTTTTAAGCAAAGACGAAGAACGAAGCTAGGTATTCTTAACCAGTTCGTGCCGGAGGACGTATATACTCGCAAAGTTTTCCCCAGATTCTATAAACACGTCATGAGCAAGGCCGGTAATGTCTGTCAGCAGAAGCAAGGTCGAAAATGCGTGGGTGTGCTTCCCAGACTCCAGGTACCATCAGCTTGAACCCGCCTCGGATCGAGTTTCGTTAAAAATAATTATGTGGCTCGGTGATGTGAAAATAATCCTGACGCGAACTGGTTAAGACCCTGAGATAGTCGCATGGAAGATAGTTGCTCTCCCAGAATGTGTAGCAAGCAAAACTTGTTCAAATGGATCCCCTTTTTTTTTTTACCCATGATGCAGTGCGACTACGTCAACGTTGCAACGACCGTCTTCACCCCTCTGGAGTATGGAAGCTGTGGTCTATCGGAAGAGGATGCCTTCGCCCAATATGGCGAACAAAACATCGAGGTGCATTTTCTAACAAATCACAACGAATAGAGAAATAATAATAATAATACATGTAATAATAATAGACAGTTCTTATTTAGCGCACGTATCTACCGAGACTAGTACTCAAGGCGCTCTGTGATTTTTCAAAGACGGAAACTTAAATAGTCTGACGGATATAGCCACGTCTTGTGGGTTGGCCACTGGGCCGATTGACGTGTATTTCCACATTCCCACCCTCAAACAATATATGTGTAAATATGACCCCCTCCAGGAAAAGGTGATATAAGTCGCACTAGCACTTGCATGTAATGGGTCGTTCAACGTTGAGGAGGTACACATATTTTTCTAAATTTGAATTTCTTGGGTTTTTTTGGTCTTTATTTTATTTTATTTTTTTAATTAATATCCAAAGTTTTAGGTATATTTAACAAAAAGGTTAATTTCGATAAATTAAGTTTAAAAAAAATACCTTATAAGATTACATTGTTCCGATGTAATAGTTTTGTTGTTTCGAAGCCCGTTTTCTCAGTTGTCAGAATTCTCTGAATTTCGTGGAATTTCACTGGAACGGTAGGGGCTATGGAGCTCCATTATATACCAAATGAAAGCTTATATCATGGACTTTCCAACCATTTATGTAACTCTATTTCTATTTTGTAGAATATAATACCTTTCTCCAGAGCGGGTTACATATTACTTCTCCTCAGTATTGAAAGTTGGCAAACTACGGTAGTTCCCTCATCAGCTTCCCCTTCCAATACCTCGGGGGTTAATATCGACTATCCACTCTCAGATTATGGAATACTTGTATAAATACCTGTAACCATTGGGATTAGGGACAATCTCTCTAAGCTCAAACTCTAAAAATTCTTTCGACCTAAATTGTTCAACATCATCCTAATTCATCCTGAGCTACGCAGCGCTTTTACGAGCTTTCTGCTAATAGCACTCAAACCCCTGCGGACATTCGGCAAGATCCGTGGTTATTAGCGCAAAGATTCATGCGCCCAATCAGAGCCTCCGTTACAAACAGACTAAGGCCGTTTTCCAAACAGACTAAGGCCGTTTTCCAAACAGACTAAGGCCGTTTTCCAAACAGACTAAGGCCGTTTTCCAAACAGACTAAGGCCGTTTTCCAAACAGACTAAGGCCGTTTTCCAAACAGACTAAGGCCGTTTTCCAAACAGACTAAGGCCGTTTTCCAAACAGACTAAGGCCGTTTTGGTAACCCCTGGCCTTGGCTCCGTCTGCGTCTACAGCCTATTGCTAAACTGTATGAATGAAGCCTACGACGAAGACAAAGCTGGGGTTCGGAAAACAGCCCAAGGCATGCGAACCAACTTCTTCCGCAACGCGCATTTCTATTAGTCCATTCGCCACTTATTTAGTCATTCACCCCTGTCTGGCTGTCGGGCTGTTTGTTTGTTGGTTGTCTGTATTTTTGTATGTTAGCAGGATTACGGAAACACTACAGGAGGGATTTTAACAAAACTTGGTGGGTATGATGGCTCATGGGTCAAGGATGATTCCATACAATTTTCAAATTGATCTGGATTCAGATAAGTTATTAAGATCACTTTGATTTTTTTATATTTGGAGATTTTTGCAGTTGGGGCGGAGGTCTGTGCTTTACCTAGTGTCTTTTTTGTCTAGTTGTATAATGTTTTCCATCCTGTGCAGGTGTACCACACAATGTACCAGCCCCTGGAGTACACAGTGGCACAAAGGGACAGCGATGGTTGCTATGCAAAGATACTCTGCAATAAGAGTGACTCGGTAAGCTGGACCCTGATTAGAACTTCATCTTGTGAAGCTTGTCAACCACTGTGATGCGATCAAGCAAAATGAGTCGGGAAGTCGGAATTTGAGATATGTGACCTGGCACCACAAAATTGGTGGAAAGTTCGCAAAATAAAAAAATTGACATTATTGCATTTCTAGAAAGAAGAACTCATAAGCTTTTAAATGATGTTTTGTGTGTTGCTGTAGCTTATTCCTAGCCGCCGCTATACTCTTTTGAAATTGCTGAAGTCGTGCTCCCTTGTTTTGAGAAAATGGAGTTCAAAGTCTGTGAACCGTGCCAACTATACTATCACTCATTGCAATTCAGCCACAAAAAAAACACTTTAGAATTTTAATTGAGCTATACAATTTTGGGATATGATAAAGAATGCTTTTTTGTATGTAAAATGTTAACAACTCAAAACCGACCTCCCACTACTTGAAAAATTGACGTTTTGGCCAATAACTCTTTTTGGCCATGTGTGACTTTCTCGTCTTATTTCGTGGTGCCAGGTCACATATGGGCCAGAATATGTGCTGGGGTGGAATTTTTAAAATTGGTTTTTGTTTTTTGCCAAATGTAACTGGAAACTATTCATCATCGTTCAAACAGTCAAGAACACAATCTGAAATTCAAAAGGGAACAGAACCAAAAATGAATGTTCAACTCCGAGTTTGGTCATCACCGGTTTTAAACAAAATCAGCCGGTTTTAAACAACATGTTTGAAACCGGCCAACCACATGATTAATATGTGAGGCATTCTGGCAAAATAAGACGGAACTGGGCACAGTGCATAGTGGGAAAAAAATGCAAAATCGTGAATTAAATGATATTTTTTCTTACATTTGTGGATTTATTGGTATTTGTTATATCTTTGTTATCTTTGTTGATATGTCTACTTACATGTAGCATATTTGCAAAGAAATAGTAAAGAAAGTAATGGAATAAAAGCGTTTTAAAGGAAAATAAAACTTGAAACTTTGAGGCCTTTTCCTTAACATTTTTATTTTGGCAACATGTCCATAAATGCAAATTTTAAACAGGCATAACTTAAGTTTAACAGAATGTCCGATTACAAAAAAAAGTGTTGTTAGGATAATCTTCTTCTCTTTCTTGATGCTTGAAAACCGTCCTTTCAATCTCTGCCCGGTTCTTTCTCATTTTGCCAGAACTTCTCACATATTCTTTCCCTTGTTTTATTCCAGGAGAGAGTTGTGGGCCTCCACATCTTGGGACCCAATGCCGGGGAGGTCATGCAAGGCTACGCCGTTGCTATGAAGTGTGGCGCTACCAAGGCCCAGTTTGACGCCACCATAGGAATCCATCCGACGGTGTCCGAGGTAAGATATGGTGTCCTGGGTATTAAGATATTCATCACACTGTCCAATATCTCAGTGTTGGACCCGGGTTGTTGGCTCTGTGATATCGTCGACCCCTTTCACACTTGCTGGGCTCTACACGTGTAAAATCCAACCTTGGTCGCGCCATGCCCATGCAAGGTTACGCCGTTGGTTTAGAGGCTCTGTCTTGGGTAGAGATGCTCTGTCTTGGGTTGAGAGGCTGTCTTGGATTGAGAGGCTCTGTCTTGGGTTGAGAGGCTCTGTCTTGGGTTGAGAGGCTCTGTCTTGGGTTGAGAGGCTCTGTCTTGGATTTGAGAGGCTCTGTCTTGGATTGAGAGGCTCTGTCTTGGGTTGAGAGTCTCTGTCTTGGGTTGAGAGTCTCTGTCTTGGGTTGAGAGGCTCTGTCTTGGGTTGAGAGGCTCTGTCTTGGGTTGAGAGGCTCTGTCTTGGGTTGAGAGGCTCTGTCTTGGATTTGAGAGGCTCTGTCTTGGATTGAGAGGCTCTGTCTTGGGTTGAGAGTCTCTGTCTTGGGTTGAGAGTCTCTGTCTTGGGTTGAGAGGCTCTGTCTTGGGTTGAGAGGCTCTGTCTTGGGTTGAGAGGCTCTGTCTTGGGTTGAGAGGCTCTGTCTTGGGTTGAGAGGCTCTGTCTTGGGTTGAGAGGCTCTGTCTTGGGTTGAGAGGCTCTGTCTTGGGTTGAGAGGCTATGTCTTGGGTTGAGAGGCTATGTCTTGGGCTGAGAGGCTCTGTCTTGGATTGAGAGGCTCTGTCTTGGGTTGAGAGGCTCCGTCTTGGGTTGAGAGGCTCTGTCTTGGGTTGAGAGGCTCCGTCTTGGGTATGAGAGGCTCTATCTTGGTAGAATATCTAAAATCCAACTTGAAGATACACAGAATGCTTGGCTTTCTTCTTACTTTTATTTTTCATATGTAGAAGTACATGCAATTTTGAATAAGTCATGTACAGTGGAACACTGCTATAACGAACATCACGGGATCCACAAATTTGTTTTGGTATATCAATCGTTTGGTATAGCGATTTTCAGCCGCAAGTTCATTTTTCAAGATGGCGTTCGTCCTTTTAAATAGCGCCCTCAAAAAGCACCGTAGTTTGACGTTCGGGAATTTGAATCGGCCTAAATACACAAAATATACATTCGATATACCCAGTGGATTTCTAAAAATATGTGTTTGGTATATTTGGAGACAAAAATCGGGAGTAAAGGACGATAGATTTTGTAAAATTTGTTGACTTGTTTTTAATAACAATGTTCGGTATTTTTGTACACAAACATTCGGAGCCAAGGATGGTGTTAGATACAGCTGAACGTTCGGTATAGCGGTGTTCTGTATCAGCGGCGTCCCACTGTATATGGTAAAGTGGGTGGGGATCCCCAAAAGCAAAGCTTGTCTAGTTGAGATCCCCAGTTAACAATAGACAATAACATTAGACAATAAACAACTCATACATCATAATCACAAATCATACAGAAGAATAATCTAGATGTATTTATGTACAAGAATAAATACCTACCGTAAATGTATAAGCGATACACAACCAAATCATACATTCTTTTAGTACATGACGTTATAGGGACATTCCATATGGTTCGTGGGCTTAAAGACAATCTCTCTGAGGTCGAACTCTGAAAATTCTTTCGACCTAAAATGTTCAACATCTGCCTAATTTGTTGTCTTCATTTTCTGTCATTATACCCTAACCCAATTCTACCTCTTAAACCCTTTACTGGAGACTCAAAATGTTATGGGGACACAAAAATATCCCCAACAACTTTGTCAGATTTGTTACAAACAAAATAAAGTGTCCCCGTACCCACAAACAACCCTGTCAAAACTATCATTAGTTTTACTCGTTATTATAATTATTTATAATAATGGTTGATAATGGATAATGGTTTATAATGGTGTATAATGAATAATGGTTGATTTTTAATTTCGAATAGGAAAGGCTACATACATTTCTTTTAGTTTAAGACTAAAGAGTTCCATAGTTTAGGACCTTTAAGTTTCACGGTCTTTGAGGACAACTTAGTACGTGTACAAGTGTGATGATATTCATTACAACTGACTTGTGCCACGATCAAGCGGAATTAGTCGGATGTCGGCCCCGGTCAAAAAGTTTTCATGTAGTTTTAAAGAGGGCATCTGTACGTTTTAAAAACTGAAAACCCTATGTTGCTACGATGTTTTGTTGTCGAGTTATGTTAATTTGTTTAAATACCAACGAAGAACCCAGTTCTGATTAAAACATTTTTGGGATTCCCCGACATTCGACTCATTCCGCTTGATCGTGTCACAAATGTGACGATATATCATTTTTTATAAACATCAAACAAATAGATATAGGTATAATTTGGCAAATATTGAAGCTAATGTATGAAGGAACCAAGCCAAAGGTTTGTATTAGAGTTTAGATTTATCATAGGATTTGTAGTGCCTTGTGGATTTGTTTTTCTTCTGTTTTGAATACATTTTATGCCTCTTTTCTTTTCAGGTGTTTACAACCCTGGCGACGACAAAGAGCTCGGGAACCGAAGTACAATCCTCGGGTTGCTGAGGTTAGTCCCTACCATCGCACACACCCACATGTAGTCTTCTAAAGAGCCACCAATTGTAAGAAGAAAAAAAGAAAAAAAAAGAGGAATTTCAAGTCGTGCCTAGTATCAATCTTTTATTTCTGCAAATTTCCCTGTTAGCATACCAAACTTATCCCAATTTCACTTACGCTGTTTCATTGTGTCTTTTTGGATAAATTGATCAGTGAAATTTTTAATGTAAAATGGTCTGTGATTTGCTGTGAATGATTTTGCCGTGAACAAAAATATGTCAAGTGCAGTGGACATTTCTTGCTTCTATGCGTTGAAGTAGATGTGTTTGCTTATCGTTTGATTTATTTTTGATAAGGAATTATATTTCTTATGTAACAAGAAAACTTCCCTGTTCATAAATATATATATATGTGCGTTTGTGTTACTGTATATGCTAGGAAATACTTTGCGCACGGCTTATTCCTGAAGGCTCTTTATTAAGCTCTACATTGTGGGTGTCGATGGTGGGGTTATACCACGCGAGAGAGGGGTTGAGAGATTTAAGAGCAGAACGATATGACTGCCGCACGGTAGCGTGACACCGTGCACGATGACGGCTTGTCCCCCAAACCCAGAATTCTGGGAGGGGACAGGCCTGACGAGGCTTTGTGCCGTTCTGCTTGCTTAAAAACACTAAGAAATTCTGTCTGAAAAAAATATATAAATATCAACTATCGACGCTCCGGATTTCCAAATTTGCACGAAAACAAACAGGCCATGTAAGGTGGACATTTTCGCTGAGGAAAATATGTGTGTTGTTTAGGTTGCTTTCATGTAATGGTGGGTAGTGCTGCTAATAAGTGAAAGAAGTGAAATAAATGTTAATTTTATTTCTCCGGAACTCGGTTTTTGATATATATTTTTTTCAGACAGCTGACTGAATTTCTTAATGTTCTAAATAATTTTTGTTGGCTGCATGTGACATTTTTTTCTTTCAATATCACACTGGAAAACATTCCCTATATTAAAATCATTTAAATTGAAACTGGAAATGTTTTCATTTGCAGTTTTAAATATGAGACTTTGATTTTTCTAAGAGAAAGAGCCAACTATGTTTGCTTATCTTATTCATAGTTGGTCTTCAAATTGACAGTTAAAGGTGGGATACACCATTTGCAGATATCAAAAATATTTACTACCGAATTAGTAAGAAATATCTTACTTATTTGAAAGTAAATAATGATTCTAGGCATCAAGCAAATTGATTGTGCTAGATATCCTGTAATTATTCCGAAAAATATGATTTTATAACGGAAACGGACGGCGATCGCGAAAAAACAAAGATAACATAAGAATAACTGCTCAACGCAGGTTGAAAACAAACGCTGTTTTTCGTGCTTTTCTTGGCATCTATAATTGTAAAACGATATTTACTATAAAATACAATCCCCCAAATCCACCCACTCATGATAATTCAAGTAATTACCAATGGTGTATCCTACCTTTAAGTGTTAGTCATTCCTTTAAAGTTTACGATTTGTTGTCCTTACATTGCACAGTATTATCCGTCTACAAAGTTTTTGCATTATTTTGTGTAGAACCATTACATGTACATGCAAAAGTACATTAATATTCTACAATAGATTTGTATTATGTAAAAAAACGTGTATCTCAAAAAAACTGCCCGACTAAATGCCTACAAAATAATGAGGAATTGTGTTAATACGCCTTATATGCACGGGTCGGCTATTTTAAATTGAAACTTGAAAGTGAAGTAAAATTTTCGTTTTTGGAACTTGCAAATAGAAATGAAAGTAATGAAATAA
This sequence comes from Crossaster papposus, assembly GCA_037893245.1. NCBI lineage: Eukaryota > Metazoa > Echinodermata > Asteroidea > Velatida > Solasteridae > Crossaster > Crossaster papposus. Next base: position 705,104 of record JBAIAA010000290.1, on the reverse strand, counting down.
AGTTAATTACAAATTAATGCCAGTATGCTCTGGTGAATACTCTGGTAAAAATTTGTGATTAATGATATGCTAATACGGCGTTGATTTTAGTTTGTGGTAACAATACTGTATTTTAAATGGACTGTGTCCTCATTGTTGAATGTAAGGCGGGGCAAGCTTAGGAGAGCAGGTTCCATACCATAGTACACAGCTAGAGACTCTGTGTGCATGCGGTCTACATCGGCGTTACTAATACTGCAAAACACTTGCCCAAGGACAAAACAGCTGGTTTTGAACCCTGACCCTCTGATCGTGAATCAGAAACCATAACCAATAGGCCACACGGTCCCCTGGTAAGGCCGGTTCATACTTATAGAGGGCATCTATACGTTTTAAAAACTGAAAACCCCATGTTGCTACGATGTTTTGTTGTCGAGTTATGTAAATTTGTTTAACCAGTTCGCGCCGGATGACGAATATAAACGCAAAAATTTCCCCAAATTCAAAACGGATGACGAATATATACGCCAAGTTCAAGTTCGGAAATGTATGTCAGCAGCGCGCAAGGCCGGAAATGCGTGGGTGTGCTACCCAGCACTATAGGCCTGAACACGCTTCGGATCGAGTTTCGTTAAAAATAATCCCGCCCGTCGGCTCGGCGATGTTAAAATAATCCCGGCGCGAACTGGTTAAATACCAACGAAGAACCCAGTTCTGATCAAAACATTTTTGGGGTTCCCCGACATTCGACTCATTTCGACTCACACGGTCCCCTGGTAAGGCTGGTTCATACTTCACTCGAAAGCAAATGCGAAGCGAATTTCATGACATAAACAATTGAAGTTTTATTGTGACATTCTCCGTTACCTTAACAAGTTCGCTTCGAAGTGACATTCAAAGGCCTTTACATAGTCAGGTTGGCGTAGCGGTTCTTTCCTCGCCTTCCACCACTATGACCCGGGTTCGAACCCCGCCTGGGCCAATATGTGGATTGGGTTTTCAGTCCCTGCCTGACTCCGTGGGTTTTCCCCAGGATATTCTTCTGGGGTTTTCCTCCCACCTCTAAAACTGTACCTTCTTCTCATTGTCTTCTCTCTACTTTGTAGGGTGTCGTATCCGAGTGGATAAGAACACCGAACTCAAGCTCTGGTGTTCTATTCACCAGAGTGTGGGTTCGAGTCCCGGTCGTGACACTTGTGTCCCTGAGCAAGACACTTAACTATAATTGCTTCTCCCCACCCAGGGGCAAATGGGTACCTGTGAGGGCAGAGGTGGTTATTGTGATTGATTTAGCCTAGTAGCGCATATATTGCAGCACAGGCTGTATACTCCCCAGGGAGCTGAGATGGTTTAAGGATTGAAAATGGCCCAGTGACCAGGGGTATTAATTAATTAATTTGTGATGTAAAGCGCATTGAGTGTTCTCCAAGTTCAGAAATGCGCTATAAAAGAATGTATTATTATTATTATTATTACAAAGCCACTGGGAATTCTTACAAGTAAGGGCTTACGCACATCATTCTAGCTGGGCTCCATTTTTAGAACGACATGCAAAGCCCTTTCTCGTCAGAATTCCCTTTGGCTTTGTATTGTTACACACACGAAGCCACTGGGAATTCTTACAAGTAAGGGCTTACGCACAGGGACAATTCCAATGAACAGTTCTGTATACCAGACTGAGCTCGAACATCAGATTTAAACATGGTTTCCGTGCCAAATTATTTACTGTTCTGAGCAATACCCCTAATTGAAGATCACTTTCAGAAATGCGAGGGGTTCTGGCAAATGAGACAGAACTGGGCAGAGGTCAAAACAAGGGTTTACAAGCATTAAGAAAAAGAATAAAATTATCAATACTATTTGTTGCACTTCATTCGGATATTCTATTGACAATTTATGACTGTTTGCATTTATAGAAAACTTTCTTGGAAAATCCTGAGAAAAGACTATTAACGTTTCTAGTTCTATATTTGAAACAATGACAGATGCCTATCGGTTTTTTTTAACACTTCAATTCCACTGATTTTATACTATATCCTTAAGACATATGTAGTGGATGTATAAAATATTAAGTATGAATAAATCTGAAAATCGAGAGAGAAAAAAAAAATTGCCCCTATTATAATTTTTTCTCTACTTTGGCCTGTGTCAAATTTATAATATTTTTTTCAAACGTTTGAAGTAAATTGAACGTACGTGTAGGTGTTCAGGTTTTGAGTAATAGCTTTAATATATTATTTCTTCTGATCTTTGGTGTCAAGACAATCATTTAAACATAATTTGTCAGAAATGAATACTAGCAATTATAGTTGATATAGTATTTCTGCATGCTAGAGTAGATTTAGAGAATGAAAATAAAATGAGAATATTAGCTGGGCCCAATTTCATAGAGATGCTTAACGGCGCGGTAAGCAATTTTTTTTGCTTACTGTAGCAGAAAAATTTGCTTAAGCGTAATCGTATTTCACCAGCGGTTGCTAACTTAAGCACGTAAACAAACTGCGCGCGCAATATTTTAGATCGTCTGCTTAAGCAAACAAAATTCCAAAAATAAAATAAAATAAAAATGGCGGACGAAACCAACAGCGTAAAAAAAGTTGCGTCGGGCGGGGCAAAGCCCAAATCGTCGCCCTTTACCGCAGAAATGGATCTGGCACTGGCTACCTCATACATCGAGGAGAAAGCAGTGATTGAGGGGGTCCTAAAGGGTTCCCTTTTGACACCGAAACACAAGATAATTTAAATTTCACGTCGCCTTCGAAGAATAGCCGCCATTTTAACTGTTGCTACGTTAAGGTTAAACCTTGCTTAAGCAAAAAATGCGGTGGTTAAGGCTCCTTTTTCTTTGCTTATCGCTTTTATAAGCAAAAAATCTTGCTTAACGGTTGCTATGAAATGAAAATTTGCTTAAACACCCCGCTTAAGCAAAAAATCAGCTCTATGAAATTGGGCCATGGTGTTCAACAAAATTTGCTTACGTTTTTGGAAATGTAACCATGGATTTTTTTTGTTTATTGTTTTGGTTGGAATTAATGATTAATTGCAAATCTTTCGTAAACAAAATGACTTGTGAATCTTTTTTAATAAATGAATCGAGAAAATTATTATACATGTATACATGTTTTGTAACATTACTCTTTGTTTCCTTTCAAATGAGGTTAATTTTGTTTATGCCTTTACTACAGTTTAACATCCATGTAATTTTGGTTGACGTCATGAACAAAATGTACAAACAAATTGCAATATTGTATAAATTGTTTTTTAGTGCCGCCTTCTAAAATGGGATAAGAGTAGAGAATAAATGTCAATAAGTTGGAAGTGTCTACAAAATAAAGAAAGTAATGACCTAACGTAGTAATTATTATCCGTGTGTGTTTTAGATACCCAGGCTTTTTGCAGCTATCCCAAAAGTAACTAACCAAAATACTGTTGAAAACCTTACTAAGAGAGCTTACTTCTTGTAATCAGATTAATGATTCTAAACACCATGAAATTATTCCTTCTGGCATGCTGTCGTTTTGAAGAAAAATAAAAGAATATAATTTCTCGTCGTCAAATACCAACTGAATTTTGCTGGCTATAGGCAGCAAAGCTTAGGGCACCACTTTGTTTCCTCCCTTATATGATGCATGGCCGTCGGGTTACATGGACAGGAAAAGAGGTGTCGGCTGGGAATCCTAGAACGAAACAAAAAAGATGAAATGTTGATCATCATTTTTCTGTAGAGCCTGCACACCTGTGGGAGTTTGTTGTATTTTTAAAATAATGTTGAAGTATGGGCATTTATCACTAGTGTCTGTGGGCATCTGAGCTCGTGTTTCGCTAGTGACTGCTATTCGTGCGGCTCACCCGCTTGTCAACGTAAAATAAGTTGAGTTTTCGGACAATTAATGCGTGCGCTCAAGATCATTAACCCCTGAAAACACAGTTTTCACTGAGCAGATGTGGACAGATGGAGTTATTACTCCGGCTTTCCAACCCATTAAGCCACATCGATTTGAAACAATCTTAAAGGTGGATACACCATTTGCAGATATCAAAAATATTTACTACCGAATTATTAAGAAATATCTTACTCATTTGAAAGTAAATGTTGATTCTAGGCATCCAGCAAAATGATTGCGCTAGATATTCTGTAATTATTCTGAAAAATAGAATTTTATAATGAAAAATTCGCGATCGCGAAAAAACAAGGATAACAGAATAATAACTGCTCGACGCCGGTTAAAAAAAACCCTGGTTTTTCATGCTTTTCTCGGCATCTATACTTCGGACAGGTCAGTTAAACGATATTTACTATAAAATACAACCCCCCAAATCTACTCATTCATGAAAATTCAAGCAATGACCAATGGTGTATCCCCTTTAAATTGTAGTCAAATTGCCGAGTGGTTAAGCTCCTCGGCTGCCCAAGTCCAGGTCCCCGGTTTAAGTCCTGTCCGACGTCTCTTTAAAAAAAAAAATTCGAAAAATGCATCTTAGAGATGCATCTCAGGACGAGGAAGGTAAAATCACTCTAGGGGGTACCCTGATGTTAGGGTTAATTATATGCCAAATTATCCCTCACATTCCAACTGCACAAAATAGAGAAAGAAAACAAATCGCAAAACTTTCTTTTGGGCAGTTGCTTGGTTTATTCACACAAAGACATACAAACTGAATAATTTTCGTCTGAATCTTTTTATGAAAACAATCTTTTTTTAATAAAAAACATTTGTTTAGTAGTTTGCTGCTGGTTTGTCACGCATGCAGCTGTAGAAGTTAAGCAATTACCAATATCCTACCTTTAATGACAAGCAAAAGCTTGTTTTGTAGACGTTTTTAAGCAATTTCTAATCTAGGAATTGTGCTTGCAAGTTTTACTTGCTAGAATTTTTGTATACTTTTGTACACAAATGTAAGCAAAAGCCTAGAAAAATAATGTGCTAGTTTGTATGTATTCGGCCCATTGAAATAAGCAGAACACCAACTGGACGGAATTATACTGATCGACTTCAAATCTCATTTTTAATTTCTGTGAAATATACAGATATGATTCAATCATAGAACAAATATACAAAATATATATATTTAAACAAATCTATATTATTTTCTTATTAAATCAACAATTTCTTTTCACTATTTGGTCATACAATCCAACATTACCAATAAAGGTACAAAATATAGCCTGAACTACAAAACTGTTTGAATCACAACTCACTTCACCAAATTCCAGTTTATAAAAGATAACTAATTTTAATATACATAATTCTTTAACCCTAATGTATAACGACAACAAAAACCAGGAAATATAGGTGTCCCACAATAGTGTTGTGTACACCACACCTTAGATAGCCAAATTATAAATATAAAACAGAAGGTTTTTAGTCGGCAATTGAAAGGTAGTATACATTAAAAAACAAAACCACTGATTTTTTATTTAAAAAAACAGTCTCAGGTTTGACTTGAAATGACACCACCTGGTGTGCTGTGTGTTTTCAAGAAAAGTGGAATTTTGTATCAATTTCCATAAAATCCTATATACAAACACTACCTTCAAGTTATTACATTTAGTTGGTCCACATGCTTATTTGCAATACAGTTACACATCCGTACAAATCAACTAGTCTGGTTTCCTTAAATAAATTACTCTGTTTTGTCTACAAAAAGTCAAGGAGCCAGACTACAAAAAATGGCATTTGTTTTTCTTGGTTTTTCCAGCATCTTCGAATGCAAAACTTTAAACAGGTCAGCAACACAATATTTATCCCCTAACCCATCCCAGTGTTGTAGTCGTGACGCTTATGTTCGCGACCGAGACCAATCGCCTAGTAACTCGTGTTCACCAGTGGTAAACTCGAGGTGGATTTCTTTTCTCCATGATCACGACTTCATAAATGAATGAAATACTCGCACATGCGTGTTGGTTCACGTACGAGTTCTTGCGCGATAAAGAATGTCCTTATCGCACAACTACATGTAACTCGACTGTGCGCATGCGTCTTGGTGAGTAGCGTTTGGAATGCAACCTACTCGTGAACATGGAGAAATTCACAGTGAACACGATAAACATGACGCGATTGGAACGCAGCATAACACTTGCGAGACCAAGACTGTTGCAGGCCGACACCGATACCACCAAATTAAAAAAATGTATAATGTTCAAGTCATTACCAAATCTAAATACCGGAACCAGTCTATGGACAACATATAGTGTAACAGGTCGACTATAAAAACAAACATCGGTGGAGATAGAAAAGATTTGAGTTAATTCACAAAACTTGACCCTCTTTCTCTCTACGTAGTGTCAAACATCTTTTACATATTTTGCTGTGGTCTCGACGGGTCTCATATTCAAGACCAAGACCCGCACATCCGAGAACGAGACCAGACCTCCAAGACCCGAGACTTTGCTTGGACGAGAACGAGACCGAGACCGAAAAAAAAGGTCTGGAGACGGTCTTGAGACCTCCATCACTGACCCATTCATTTTCACAAATTACAGCAAAAGCAAATGGTGTATACCTGTATACTACCTATAAAATCTTTATTTCAGTGACGGACTTGCAGGGACTCAAATACAACGCTGCTATCACGTCACCAAGTTGCACTACTTGGACTTTTTATTGTTGTTGGACGATGACGATGTTGGCGAACTGGACGCCTTTGAAGCTGTGGATGCTGGTCTCTCCTTTGCAGCCCTCAGCGACGGCAGCGACTCATGGCTGCTACTGCCGCTCTCTTGTACCGGCCCTGAGCTCGTGCTCGTGCTCGGTCCAGCCTCAGACGTCCCGTCCGCAGACCCGTCTGACCCTTTATCCCCATCCTTTTTAAATATAGACAGGGGTTTCTTGATGGACAGCAGGGATCCAAGGTCGCTGTCCAGTCCCAGAGCAAAGCTGCTGAAGAGGTCGGCTTCGATGGACGAGATGCCGGCGTCGGCCATGTTCCAGGCTTCCCGATCCGCAGCATGGCCTCGGATGTACAGCAGGACTTCCTTCAGGTTGAGCTCCTTGGCTCTGGCACTGAGGTAATAAAGGAATCAACAAAGACAGTTAGCACAGGGGCTGAATAGCTCAAGCTGGCAGGTTTAACGGTAGTATATGTGACCTGGCACCACGAAATGGGTGAAAAGTCGAAAAATAAAAAAATTGACATTATTACATTTATAGAAAGTAGAAGTCCTAAGCTTCCAAATAATGTATTGTAAAACCACAGCACACCAATGTTGTGATTTTACAGGATGCTTGAGACTGTTGAATATTCACTTTACAGTCAAGTAAGGTAATTCATAATAATTAAGTAGTTTTGATGTTTGCAAAATAGTGTATTCTACTTTTAACCCAAAACAAAAATCAATTTTACTTACGCGGTCTGCCTCTGATCCAAGGTGCAGAGAATCACCTTGGCAACCACCTTCTGCAGGATGGAATCGCCAGTCTTGGCAAACTGGTGCAAGGCAGTCTTCAGGCTAGGAGCTGCCAACATTTGCTCGCAGGCCTGAAGGAGAAAATACAAACAAGTGAAAGCTAAAAGTAGAAGCTGAAAGTAGAAGCCAAAAGTAGAAGCCAAAAGTAGAAGCCAAAAGTAAAAGCCAAAAGTAAAAGCCAAAAGTAAAAGCCAAAAGTAAAAGCCAAAAGTATAAGCCAAAAGTAAAAGCCAAAAGTAAAAGCCAAAAGTAAAAGCAAAAAGCAAAAAGTAAAAGCCAAAAGCCAAAAGCCAAAAGCTAAAAGCTAAAAGCTAAAAGCTAAAAGCTAAAAGCTAAAAGCTAAAAGCTAAAAGCTAAAAGCTAAAAGCTAAAAGCTAAAAGCTAAAAGCTAAAAGCTAAAAGCCAAAAGCCAAAAGCTAAAAGCTAAAAGCTAAAAGTAAAAGAAAAAGTAAAAGCTAAAAGTAAAAGCTTGGTGCCAGATGGCACCAGAGTTGTAACGAGTGACTGATTGTTGTGGCTCGAGTCGAGTCAGTCATTCGGTCAAGAAGTCGAGTCCAGTCGAGTCGAGTTGGGTCAGTGTATACTCAAGTCGAGTCACAGTGTATACCTGAGTTCAGTCGAGTCAAATGTTTAGCTCAGGTAAATTTGAGTCTAGAATGTTTGAACACTTTATAATAAAAAGAAAACAAGAAAGAAACTCAATGTTGGCATTTTTAACAAGCCATCACCCAGAGCCAATGATGAAACCAAAAATGTTAGGGGTTCTGGCAAAATGAGATGGAACTGGACAGAGGTTGAAATGAGGGTTTTCAGGTATTAGAAAAGAAGATAACATTCTTCTTAGAATGCTGTTTTACGCATACCTGAGGGCTCTCGGCAAAGTACAGCAGTATTTTGCCGGCCAGCAGGTAGATGCCTGCATCCAAGGTCTTGCGAGGAATGTTGATAAGATGGTCCAGAAGCTCCTCCTGATGAAGAGACAAAGATAAAAACCAAAAGATTTGATTTAGGACCATCCGTCTACTAGTGGCTAATCTATGAGCAAGTTCTATCAAGAGCTATAGTTAGCCATAGTTTGATCGAACTCATGCTAGTCATCGATGGTAGGACTAGTCTTGTCGACTAGTCGCGACCAACTTACCGTGGTTGGAAGTGCTGGTTACAATTGCAAAGTTGTCACTATCAACAAAAAACTAAACTTTGCCGTGCAAATTGGCATATTTGTTTCCACATTAATTTGTGATACTGTAGCCCTTTGTCACCGATGTGCGATAAAGACGGTGGTTATGTAAGGTTTCCTAAACTACGCAATCACCATTATGGTGTAAATTCACAGTAATATCGTGTTAAACATATCGTGTTTTTTTCGGTCTGAAAATAATGTTTTCGTGCCACAAAAGTTTAACTATAGTCAATTGCACTGCAACTTCATTGCACATGTGAACTATTGGTCTTTGATCGAACTTAAATACTCTATAACCTCTGTTCTGACGTACGGCATGCTCAATGCATCAGATTCTCAGATCTGGCTCCCTGCTATATAGATGCGTATGCGATCAGCAATTGGTAACCAGTGACATCTAATATCAATCTTGCTAAGCTAATCCAGGGGCGTAACTTAGGCAGAAAAATTCCCCCTCCACTTGGGCAAAAAAATGCCCCTCCCCTCCCAACAAAAATAAAACAGAAAGAAAAAAAGTGGTCTACATGTAGATGACCCACCACCTTGCGGCCCTTAATTCCATGCATTTAAAGGGGTTTCTGCATTGGTGATGTACACCACTCACCTGGTACAAGATGACATCTGCGTTCTCAATTGCCACCAGTTCTAGAGTCTGCAACGCCAACCTGAGTGTCTCACTGTCATGGCTGGTGCAAAGGGACACCAAAGCTGCAGCTGGGATTTCAAGAGGAAAAACAATGTTTGTTTTATTATTATTATTTATTTCTGGTAATGAAACCAAGGTTCCCTCAAAAGTGCCATCGGCACTGTAGCTGGTAAGCCTGAAGAAACCTGTAGAGAGAAGACAATGAGAAGAATGTACAGTTTTAGACGTAGGAGGAAAACCCCAGATGAATATCCTGGGGAAAACCTACGGAGTCAGGCAGGGACTGAAAACCCAATCCACATATTATATTGGCCCAGGCCAGATTCGAACCCGGGTCATAGTGGTGGCGAGGAAAGAAACACTACGCCAACCTGACTCCCTGTTTCAATTACATTTCGGTGTAGAAGAAAAAGTCAGATACTCTGAGGAAGTTTGTGGTCTTGAGATGATCGACCTGTTTGATCTAGTTTATACATAAATCAGACTTATACTTTGGTTTTATTTAAGAAATAAATACAAAAATTATGTAGTTGGCCGGTTTTAAAACGTCCGTTTAAAACTGGCTGATGGGCCTGGACATGTTAATGGTACATGTATGTTACTCAAATATCCTCGTTCGCGTGATTGGTTCGGGAGGTAAGCTAACTCCTAATATGAACATTGGCACCTGCGTTCCGCGTACTGCGCGATGTTACGCAAAATGCAAGCTGCCAGTACAGCTTGAAATAAGGACTCTAAGATACGGACTCGTTTATAGTATTGCGCATGCCTTGTTAGGTTTCAACCAATAAAACGGTAAAGCGACCAAATTTCACCGGCGTCCAAATTTCATCTGACACTCAAAAAGTGAATCTGACACTCAAAAAGTGTTTAAAGCCAGCTAGCTAGCCGTTTAAAACTGGCCACGTGACGGGCTTTGACCAATAGGAATGGGTAAACTGTCTTAGGTATTTATGAATTGGCTCAAATAAAATGACATTGAAAAAAATGGCTGTATAACATTTTGAGCCGATCTACTAGTCTTCCAAGGATGAGTCTGCGACTGCTTACTCGGTGAGTTGCGGGCAGCCATCTGTGCCCTTACTCCGGGACTGAAGGCCAGATCCAGGTAGATCCCGGCCACGTTGCGCTTGGTGACGTCCGTCCCACCCTGCACGGCGTGGGCCAAATCCTCCAGCCCACGGTCAGCGATGACCGCGTGCTTGTTGTCGTCCGAGTCAGCCACGATGTACGAGATGGCCGTGACGGCCTCCTGGACCAAACGTGGGCTGCGGGAGTGAAGGAGGGTGGACAGGGTGGTGACTCCACCCAGCTCCACAAAGGTGTCCTGGGAATAGTGAAAAACAAGATGAGAATGCATGCTTCCAAGTGCTATTCAATTCATTTTGAATGGCCATTTATTTTTAATTGTTTTTATGCATTAGCTAACCCTCCTATGGTTTTACCTTTCAAAACCTTTCAAAATCTGCTTACTTGACAAAATGGCTGTAAATAAGTATGAACCTTTCAAAACGCTCCAGAAATTGTTGCTACTGCACTACTACACCTTTTAAAACCTTTTAAAAGTTTTTTTTTTCTCACACCAGTTTGTTCAGAAATTTGTTTTACCTTTCGAAATCTTTCGTAGGTTTCTTTTGTCAGACAGTTTTCTCACCTTTCAAAACCTTTCAGTCCAGGAAACTAGAAAGGTTTTGAAAGGTCAGACAATTCTATGGCAACTGCCCTATATATAGGAGGGTTAGCAGTCGATTTTAGGCAACTTTACACGATAGCGTCAGCCCCATTTCATGCTGCGCAACATTTCAGTTACGACAATTTCAAAAAGTTTGGCGTAGCGGTTCTTTCCTCGCCTTCCACCGCTATGACCCTGATTCGAACCACGCCTGGGCCAATAAGTGGATTGGGTTTTCAAAGATTCCGTGGGTTTTCTCCAGGATATTCTTCTGGGTTTTTTCTTCCCACCTCTAAAACTATACCTTCTTCTCATTGTTTTATCTCTGCAAGTTTCCTCAGGCTTGCGAGCTACAGTGCCTAGAGCACTTTTGAGTGATCTTTGGTTTCATTACCAGAAAGAATTAATAATAGTGCATACAAGTCTGCGACTTGCGCAAAAAGTTGGGGCATAACTTGCAGAATCAATTTAGGTAGTGTGCGTTGTGGCATAGCGACTGAAAATGACCTTTTTTATCAGCAAATTGTAATCAACGACTTATCAAGCTTATTAAAAGACACAAAGTTTGGTGTCTTAAAGGTAGGATACACCATTTGCAGATATTGAACAAATTTACTGCCGAATTATTAAGAAATATCTTACTCATCTGAAAGTAAATAATGATTATAGGCATCCAGCAAAATGATTGCGCTACATATCCTTTAATTATTCTGAAAAATTTAATTTTATAAATAACAATTCGCGATCGCAAATCGCAAAAAAACACACATAAGAATAACTGCTCGACGCCGGTTTAAAACAAAGGCTGTTTTTCTTGCTTTTCTCGACATTCATGATTGTAAAACTTTGGACAGGTCAGTCAAACGATATTTACTATAAAATAGAACCCCCCAAATTCACCCATTCATGATAATTCAAGCAATTACCAATGGTTTATCTTGGCTTTAAGTAAATTAAATGTTTTTTTAAATTGTGACAGAATATTTGGAGTTGCCGCATGATTCTGCAGAAATTTTGACAAAACTATTTTCAAAATGGCGGGCGTAGGTGATTTAACATCCGCTTTGTGAAAGAACAAAATTATATACAAACAGCTGTCGTAAACGCTGTTATCGTTCTCATCCAAGATGTTTATATTATTTAAAAAATGTTGTGCAGCTATGCCGAGTTTTTTAAAATCAAAGTTGAGTGCGCATAACAGCTATGCAACAACGGGGACTCGAGTCGAGTTGAGTCATTTGCCAACAGTGACGCAAGTTGAGTTATTTACTTGTCTGGACTTGAGTCGAGTTTCCCAAAAAATGTGACTCAAGTCATTACAACTCTCCAAGTGGTCTCACCCAACTCTCTCTTTCTTACTGTTGATGGGGTATGTGCACAGAGCTCATGGGCCTGAAACAAGTGGGGAACCATGATTGGATATATCCTCCTCTAAGAGCTTACCTGAATAACTGGAACAGTAAGTAGCTCAGCCATTGCCTCAGTAGCATATTCCTGGGTTGCTTCGTCTGTCGATAGCCCAAGAGAGATTAAGACCTCTAACCTAGTCAAACATCAACAAAATGGAAAGCAAGCTGCTCAAAATAGCTGCAGCGGCAAATTCCACGAAATACTAAGATGCGTCTTTAACCAGTTCGCGCCGGATGACGTATATATACGCATAGTTTTCCCCAGATTCAAAACGGATGACGCATAAACACACCACGAGCAAGGCCTGAAATGCGTGGGTGTGCTTCCCGGCACTATCGACCTGAACCCGCTTCGGATTGAGTTTCGTTAAAAATAATCCCTCCCCTCGGTTCGGTGATGTTAAAATAATCCCCGGCGCGAACTGGTTAAGAAGAGTATCTCGATAGCCGAAGAGAGATTAAGATCTTTAACCTTATTTAGTCAAACCATCAACAAAATGAAGAGCAATTGATAAGCTGCTCAAAATAGCTGCAGCGACCAATTCCACGAATTACTAAGATGCATCTTTAGGAAGAGTATCTCGATAGCCCAAGAGAGATTAAGACCTCTATAAACCTAGCCAAACCTTCAACAAAATAAAGACCAATTGGTGTACAAAATGGTCTGGGGAAGTCATACTGATATGGGTTCTGTGCACAAATACCCAAGATGCTTCTTTAAGAAGAGTATCTCGATAGCCCAAGAGAGATTAAGACCTCTAACCTAGCCAAACCATCCACAAAATAAAGACCAACTGGTATACAAAATGGTCCGGAGGAGACATACTGATATGGGCTCTGTGCACAAATACCCCCCCCCCCCCCCCCCCCCTTCAACAGTAAGAATTAAAGGGCGACTTATCAGCCGCTCGTTACCACTATCGAAAACAGAGCACAGGGAATGGCTAATCTGCTTCATTAAATTTTGTGAAGAAAGTACAGGCACACGAAGCATTGTGGGTACATGTAGCTTGTCGCCAGTGTACAGACCTTCAGTGTGCTTGGAACAGTGTCCTAAACTGCACAATTTCCCATTTTATAGAACACTTTAATTTGCAGTGTTTTTCATGTGGCTTCAGGCAGAGTTGTATTCGAGTCCCTGCGCAAGTCCTTGCGCAAGTCCTTGCGCAAGTCCTTGCGCAAGTCCTTTCACAAGTCCTTTCACAAGTCCTTTCACAAGTCCTTTCACAAGTCCTTTCACAAGTCCTTTCACAAGTCCTTTCACAAGTCCTTTCACAAGTCCTTTCACAAGTCCTTTCACAAGTCCTTTCACAAGTCCTTTCATTACACAAGTCCTTTCATTACACAAGTCCTTTCATTACACAAGTCCTTTCATTACACAAGTCCTTACACAAGTCCAAACAAAAGTCCAAACAAAAGTCCAAACAAAAGTCCAAACAAAAGTCCAAACAAAAGTCCAAACAAAAGTCCAAACAAAAGTCCAAACAAAAGTCCAAACAAAAGTCCAAACAAAAGTCCAGACAAAAGTCCAGACAAAAGTCCAAACAAAAGTCCAAACAAAAGTCCAAACAAAAGTCCAAACAAAAGTCCAAACAAAAGTCCAAACAAAAGTCCAAACAAAAGTCCAAACAAAAGTCCAGACAAAAGTCCAGACAAAAGTCCAGACAAAAGTCCAGACAAAAGTCCAGACAAAAGTGCAGTCAAAAGTGCAGTCATAAAGCCAGTTAGAAGTAACTGGTTGAACAATGACAAAGGAATGCTTTTGTCAAAGTTCATTTGAATAGCTTGTGATTTGAATTGAAACTGGAGGACTTGTGATGGACTTGCAGGGACTTGCAGGGACTTGCAGGGACTTGCAGGGACTTGTGATGGACTTGTGATGGACTTGACTACATCCCTGGCTTCAGGTTAAACGGGCCTTTTCTGTGTTTCAACCAAAAACTTGCTCAATGTAGTCAGGGAAAATGCCTGAAAATCTCACAAGGCCCATTGAGTACTAGAACCTTACCCTCCCTCAGCAACGATTCTGAACTTGCTGTCATCTCCCGTGGTGGCCAGGGTGGCTAACTCAAAGGCCGCTTGTCGTCTCTCCTTCACCCTGCAATGGAAATATAACAACATGCTCAAAGTTAGTGGGTGGCATGGTTGGCAAGTGTGTAAAAGGCACTAGTCTCTCACCATTGTGGCCCGAATTTGATTCGCGACTTGGACCATATGTGAGTAGAGTTTAGAAGTTGATGCCACCATCATGGAAGCGATTTGCTTGACGACCTACCTGCCATTGCGAGCAGTCTCAATCACCTTCTCCACGTCCCTGGTCACCACCAGATGCTCCTCCAAGAGATCCCCGATCCTGAAGCGGAAGTTGTGCAGCAGGGACACGCCCACGGACCAGATGACGAAGAGGTAGACGGCGTGTAAGGTGAAGTAGATGGCAAGGAAGTAGGACCAGAAGCCACGCACGGTACAGGAATCTGTACTCTCATCTGCCGGGCAGGAATAGTCCTGTGGATGATCAAAGAGCATTTTGTCTAAAATTATTCTGAACGATAAACTTCCCAGGTAACTTTTCACGAGACTATAAGTCCAGTGCGAACAGCGCGAGTCAGTAAAAGCGGCTCAGGAAAACGTACATCGGGCCCCCTAGTGCGATTTCATGTTACACAAGACACCGCGCATGCGCTCTTTGCATTGTTAACGTGCGCGCGCGCTGATGCATGCACATCGCATCGTGATCACATACGCATGTGGTTCTGCAAAAACAACAAGAACAGAAAAGAGCGTGGAGTAGTTGTACTACTAGTGTCGACGATGGCGTTAATGATCGATCGGACAAAAAGCGCGCGTGCGCGGGAATTGGGTACACCGGGGTCAAGCAGAAAGGTCACGCAAAGTGCCCTTATGAGTCATTATAATGACAGCTCGGCTACTTCTCCCGCGGTCTCAGTAAAATTGTCCCATGTTGAAAGCCCAAGTGCGAACAGTGGTAACATTTGACCATTTTTTATTTTACCATCGTCTCAGTAAAACCTTCCCAAAAAAAAGTCCAGTGCGAACACGGCTTTAGCTTTTAAATTTTTACTTGCAAGTCCACAACAAACTTACCAGAATTGACAGGATAAACCTAATCATGAGAAAGACTGCCACGCCCCAGTTCATCACTGTCAAAATAAGAAATGTCACCATGAAGAACTGTGGCCTGTCAAAAAACAAAAACAATTTCTTGAAATGAGTCAATAATTGTCATAATTTTCACCTATTTTGCTGTCAAATAAACAGAAAAATATCAGCAAATCTGTTGGACATTTTATCTGGAAATCAAACTAGACTTCTTTTGTAAACCAAAACGTGCAACTCATTTTTGAGTGAGTGCCGGAAATTCACATTAAGTTCTTATTCCTTCCTAGCTTTGAAATATTGGCCAGCAGAAACAGAGTACCCTCCCCAAATATGTATAGGAGACATTTTTGTCAATTAACAGTTTAAATTAAATCGTAAGTCAATCAGGAATCTAATTCGCAAATCAATCGAAAGTAAAATAAAAAAGTAAATTTACCAGTCAATCACGAGTCAAATCTCAATTAAAAATCACAAGGCAAACCATGGTGGTATTAAAACAATAATAAGTTACAGTGAATGAACGTTCAATGACAAAAGAATGCCTTTGTCAGTTCTTTGGAATAATGTGGCACTTGATCACTGAGACTAAATGACTTGTGATTTTTGTTGATAATTTGTGATTTCCTTGTGGTGACTTGCGATTTCCTTAATTGTGACGACTTGTGGTTTTCTTGTGACGATTTGTGATTTCTTTGTAGAGACTTGCGATTTCCTTGTGAGAACTTGTGGTTTCCTTGTAACGACTTGTGGTTTTCTTGTGATGACTCGTAATTTTCTTGTAACAATTTGTGATTTCCTTATAATGACTTGTGATTTCTTTGTAACGACTTGTGATTTTTTGTGAGGATTTATGATTTCTTGTGACGATTTGTGATTTCTTTGTTATGATTGTGATTTCCTAATTTTAACAACTTTTCAGGATTTCTTGTAACAATTTGGGAATTCCTTTTGATGAATCAATTATACAACTAGCTTCAAACCGCATTATTATTTGTCGGTATGTCTGCAAACACTGTCTCGTGGTAGTAAGCCAACTACTGACCACAGACTTGAAGGTCCTGTAAACCCCGACTTGTGAGTGTACGAGGGGCACTTCTCAGACGTATACAGCGTGATCAGACCAACACCGATGCAGTAGATCAGCATGGCCCAGGGGAGGAAGGAGCTGTACTGCCAGGGTTGATAGGGTGAGAGGAAGTACCACATGAACATCAAGGCAGCGAAGAGGGTAAAGACGCGATTCAGAGACAGGATACCCTGCAAATGTTGAAAAAATTGTAGAAAAACTAAAACTTAGATTTAATCTTTCTGTACAAAAATAGATCTTCGATGGTTTTCTCAGTGCCAAAACACACAAGACCCTACATGTAGCTTTCAGGCAATGCAAACAAATATAAATTTTGATGCTAAAACTATATGTGACCTGTCACCACAATATGAGAGTAAAGTCGGAAAAATTGAAAATTGAGATATTGGTATTTTCAATTTCCTGATAAAGAGAGCTTTCCAATGGTATATAACACTTGGGGGTTTTGCGATATACATTTTACAGCGCTCCAGAAAGTCACGGGTTTCACAAAACGTGTTGGTGAGAAAACTTACTTATTAACATCCTAAACAAAACACACAAAAGATTGCCAAACAGGACAAGTAAGGTTCGGTTGAGCATAGCAACGGCTATGTTCTAATCATTATTTCTTCTTGAAACTTCCCACACATACAAACTATTGTATAATCAACATAATATCAAAATTTCGAAAACATGGGACAGTTACGAATACCTAATTTGCATATTTAATTACTGTGTTAATTAGACCACTGATGGACTTTAATCCAAACACTAACTATTCAAACACTACTCAAATCACGTAATATAAGAGGTTTTCGATCATCTGATTGCACCCCAAAAATAGGAATATTTAGAGGAGGACTTGGGCTTTCAAAATTAGGCAAAATCTCAAAATTGACCACCCCTTCATATTTTGACTTTCGATGGCCATATCTCCAAATCACATTGTGCGACTTTACTCATTTTGTGGTGACAGGTCACATATTTACATTAACATTTCAGAAAAAAAGTTAACTTGAATCGCTTGTATATCAAAACAAAAATGTTGACCTAGTATTCAGTGTTAATGAAAATGCTAAGGGACAATTTAACCCAATTAATATTAAATAAAAGGACCGCCAAGGCTTGCATACACTGAATCCAGCCACCATGCGTTCCCTCCATTTCAACATCGCGACCTCTTGGATGAGGGCTAGTTTGACCTCATTGCTCTGACCCGCTCCTAGCTTGGCCCTCTCAGCTCGAACATCTGTAAAAGACTGCGACATAAAAAAAGAGAAGGTTGTGTATTTATAAAACCAGCAGCATATTTGTGAGGCGTTCTGGCAAAATGAGATGGAACTGGGCAAAGGGTATAGTGAAAGAAACTGCAAAATAATGAATGGGAGATTTAAAACAAAATTCCAGATTTATTTTAATCTTTAATCTTTGGCCCCTACTAACATATTTTGTTAGGAAATAGTACGAAAGTGATGAAAAAAGGTGTTTTTTTATAGAAAAAACAATTGGCAATTTTCTATGTACAAAGTACATCTATGTACAAAACTTGAATCTTCAAAGGCCTTTGTTGATAAATGCGGCCATAACTTGTTAACGGAATTTCTGATTGAAGTGCAAGAAACAGCATTGTAAGGAGAATTGTATTCTCTTTTCTAATACACTGAGAACCCTCATTTCAACCCCTGCCTAGTTCCGTCTCGTTTTGCCAGAACCCCTCACATTTATTTTTTGGTCTGCAAAGCTATTTTATTGAAGTGCAAATTACAGGGATGTAGTTACAGTACATGTTCAGTACACTGAAGAAATGTCTTCCTTCCTCAGTGCACCAGATTATACACGACTGCAGAGAATCCTTTGTACAGTAAGCTTCACTGCATATTGGACCCGAGCATGCAGCTGCCTCACAGGCCATGTTCTACAGCATAGCGCAGCTAGCCACAGCATTCCGGATGCATTATTAATGGGCCGTAGATATATAACGTACTCCAGTTCCCAGTTCCCAGTCCGTGGTCGGGTGGCATGGGTGGCTTGTGTGTAAAGCGCTCGCCTCTCACAAATGTGGCCCGGGTTCGATTCCCGGCCCGGACCATATGTGAGTAGAGTTGTGTGTTGGTTCTCTCCTGTGCCACGAGGGTTTTTCTCCGGGTCCCCCGGTTTTTCTCCCTCTGGAAAAATCAAAAACTTTCGATCTCAGGCTGTGCTCCGTAGTCATGAGTCGATGTGGCTGGCTGCCATAGGCGCCTTTACGTGCCAGCGGCTCGACCACGTTGTAGCCACGTCCTTCGCAATTCAGCACACCAGCTGCGAGTAAGGATAATTAGCCTCCCAAATATTATTATTATAACCCATAAGACAGAATTTAGCCCATTCAATTATTGTTACAAGGTAATCCTACACAACAGCACTGCCAGAGTCAGTCAGCCTGAGATAGGTACAAACAAGCCAGAAATCTGTCACTAGGTATGGGCATGATGTGATTTTGCATTCAAATTCACATCTTCAGTCCAAACTCACATTATTGGTTAAGTCGTTAAAGTCCAAATTCACATCCACTGGATGTGAATTTGCATTTTAAAGGTAGTATACACCATTGGTAATTGCTTGAATTATCCTGAATGGGTGGATTTGGGGGTTGTATGTTATAGTAAATATCTTTTAACGGACCTGTCCATAGTTGTACAATCATGAATGCCAAGAAACTCACGAAAGACAGCGTTTGTTTTTAACCGGCGTCGGGCAGTTATTCTTATGTTATTATTGTTTTTTTCGCGATCGCCGGTTTTATAAAATTCTAATTTTCGGAATAATTACAGGATAATTAGCACAATCACTTAGCTAGATGCCTAGAATCACTATTTACTTTCAAAAAAGTAAGATATTTCTTAATAATTCGGTAGTAAATATTTTTGATATATCTGCAAACAGTGTATCATACCTTTAACAACCTTATCCAGGATGTGACTTTAGTTTGAAAATCTTTTGTTGAAATTACATCCCGGTTAATTACGACAGTGTCCGCTTGTAATGCAAAAACACATCATGCCCATTCTTTAAGTGTGTTCCTGGGCTTCAATGAGATTGCGTCTACCTCGTTTTTCTTGGCCATCGGTACCATCTTGAGTACGCAGTGGTCCCCGATGCGGTAGTCCTCCAAGGTGTACGCATCTCGCAGGTATTGACCCTTGTATCTCATACGGAACTGGTGATCCTCGTGGCCCATCTGATACAGGATGTGCAACAGATGGGCACGAATACGGGCCAAGGTGTCCGCGGCGTTACATTGCAAGACAAAGGAGTGGATCTAATCGATAATGAAAGATGAAAACGTGAACAAAAAGTGGGGTTTAAGTCTAAGCATAATAGCCATATTGGGATTGTATGCATTTTTGTCAACAATGAGGATAATTATGTTATTTTTTTATTGCATACAGCATTGGTGAATATATAGGCAGTCTTTGAGGCATACTACCAGTAAATGGCTTATCTAGTAATTTTTTTGCCGTTTTGAGAGTGAAATCTGATTGGTTTTGTTTTGTGGCAAAGTGGTGTTTTGGCAAACGACCCCTGCAATGTCCCAAGGACATTATCGCCAAATTATCGCCTGCGTCGCTGCACTGTATAGTGCAGCAATGCAGGCCTGCACTCTTGCACCATCAAACAGTCATTGGTGGTCACTCGAAAAGCCATTGTCGAGTCCCCCGTCTTCGCATAGTGTGCTCTTTATGTGAGTCGGGTGCCGTCGGGACATCTATGTAGTTTATATGACCGAAAGTTGTTGGCAACATTGTTTTGAAAAGCTGGTCGAAATTGCTCGGATTTGCAACCCCAAATAATCGTGAGTACCAATTAAGCCATAACGTTCTTCTCTAACATGTACGTATAGAAGCCAGTGTGCGCTTTCTAAGATATTTTGTCAAGTACTTGGCCTGTTTTAGCCAACTTTTGTGGTCACAACTTAACTTTTTACGGGCAATAGGCTGAGAAGCCGTTGGGGCGTTAGAACGACAGACAAAATCCAAAATTCGAAAAAGGAGTGAAAACGCCCCAATTATTGGGTCTAGCCACATTGGAGGCAATGGTACTACACTGTAATACAGTGTCACTAGTATCATCAGTATCAGTACATCAATGCAGCTGTCAAACTAGCCCTAGTCTATCATCGGTGTCAGGTCAACTCGCCCCCTGACCGACTCGCCCCTTACCTACTCGCCCCTTTCCAACTCGCCCCCTGACCGACTCGCCCCCTGACCGACTCGCCCCTTACTAACTCGCCCCCTGACCGACTCGCCCCCTGGCCGACTCGCCCCCTGGCCGACTCGCCTCCTGACCGACTCGCCCCCTGACCGACTCGCCCCCTGGTTTGATTTACATGTATTTTTAATTCTATAATTTGTATCATTTGCCCTCGTAGAACTTAACAACTGAAAAGACGATGTGGGTAAACTTTTTCCTTGATTATTCTCTTGCATAGGCCCTAATCTCGATTATTTTTATCTAAGTTTTAGAAAATACCTTTTGATGTTCGTTTCGGTGGTGGAAATTAAAGACAAAGCAGTAGGCCTAAATCCTCGAAGCCGAAAAAGTTAAACTCATAAGAATTTATTTATACATTTATATATTTAAAGAAAATTGGGGGGGGGGGAAATAATCATGTTTGGTTCTTGTTTGTATGAGGGTTTTTTCGGAGCGCGGGGGGACAAGTTGATCGCATAATTTGATGCGATTTTGTTTACTGCTTTCCAACCCAATAGGGCTTTTCAAGGAAGCTATAGGGAATCTGTCAATCACTCCACCATTCTTTGTTACGAAAACCAACGCTCTTAATGAGGGATTGAACTGGGTGTTACGACGCTCATCTACAAAACTGTCGGCTCCCTCTGATCAGTCCGCCAAACGTGGTGAAAGATGGTGAAAAACCCAGATCAAAGAGCTGACAGTGAATACAATAAAGTCGCTAATTTGACCAATGAGGTTGCTACTTTTGGAGAAGGGGGACTGTTTTGGGTATTTTGTATGTCCAATGGTGTTAAATGTGATTTTCACATTTTATAAGACGTTTGGTATGTCGTGTTAGACCTGAGAATATTCAGAACATAAAAAGCACGAACTTTTTAAAGACACATCCATAAACCGTTTTTATGCATGCTTTAGGGTGGGTTTTTGCGGGGCACGCGAACGATTTGGAAGTTTCCAAAAGTTTGCCAAACATGCGCGGGGGTTCGGAATCGTCGTCATGATTTAGTGTTCGCGGGAGTCCAGTCTAGTCCATCACATTGTAGATTTCTCCTTAATTATAATATTTGAATAATTTCTTTGTATGCCTAATGTAAATAAGTGTACACAACTTGAGGAAGAATATTATTAGAAAGTTGTCCGTTTCCATTGATTTCTTGGAAGTCGCATTCTTGCAGCCTCTATTTTTTGATTCCTCTGATCAGTCCGCAAAATTTCTAAGTTGAGAGTTCGTTTTTATTCCTCAAAATGACGAATTTTATGGTAACGAATATACATGATGTACATCGATCGTACAAGGTCCATAAATCAAACGAGGGGGCGAGTCGGTCAGGGGGCGAGTCGGTCAGGAGGCGAGTCGGCCAGGGGGCGAGTCGGTCAGGGGGCGAGTTAGTAAGGGGCGAGTCGGTCAGGGGGCGAGTCGGTCAGGGGGCGAGTTGGTAAGGGGCGAGTAGGTAAGGGGCGAGTCGGTCAGGGGGCGAGTTGACCTACAATCCTATCATCTATGGCCCCGCACTATAGACTAGGGCTACTGACTGTCATTTTGTCAAACGAACTCACCGGAAATGCGCTGCTTTCCACGTAGAGCAGCATGGTTATATTGGATTATTATGTTTTGTCTACGGACGGTGGGGGTACGGCGTGGCTCTTTTTCTTCATCACACAAAAAGGGATTGTTGGTTTTTTTTTCCAATTTTAAACAAATCCCAGACTTTTTAATGAAGACTACAGCCCTACAAATGATGAGTACAGTGACAAATCCATTTTTTACACAGCTGTCTGCACTCTCAGGCTCAAACTCAAAGTCCCAATCCCATCAACACTGAGCAACAGGTTGCATTTGCAGCGCTCTACGACAGGTGTATGCAAATCACAAAATGCGTCATACGCACCCGGGCAACGCTTCTCGCCACTATTTATCGCTTGAGGGCGCTGGTTATAAATAGCAGGTTACTTCGGTCGTTTTCCAAACTCCAGCTTAGGCTCTATTTTGGCTTTATCACCATTGCCAAACTGCAGAAACGAAGCCAAATGAGACGAAGCTGGGGTTTGGAAAACGATCAACGCTGGCCTGAAATCGTCGATTTTTTGGCCGGGATTGTTTCTTTGTTTTAAATTGTTTGGACGGTCGCACATTCTATTTCAAAGGTCTGAGCTGGTTGAGAGCAAAATAACCTTATAACGTAATATGACTCACTTTTCTTGATAAAAGACAGAAAAAAAAACACATGTCAATCGTTAATTCGCTCGTACCTGTGCCGCGCCCGGCCACCGCCTGAGGCTGGTTGGTGGTGGTTAATGGCACTTCTGGCAATCTGTGTGCCCTTTGTGCCAGTTGCTGTAGTCTTGCGGTCCAGTAGAAAGCTTGTTAAACTACTTTTTTCTTGTTCTTTTCCTTCTTTTTTCTTTTCTTTTACTTTTCTCTTCCTTTTTCTTTCTTTTTCTCTTTTCTTTTCTTATACTTTCTTCTTTTTTCTACTTTCTATTTTGTTTCTATTTTGTTTCTTTTTTCTTTTTTCTTTTTTCTTTTTTCTCTCTTCTCTTTTCTTTTTTCTATTTTCTTTTTTCTTTTTTCTTTTTTCTTTTTTTTTTTCTTTTCTCTTTTTTCTTTTTTTGATTTTTTTGATTTTTAGATTTTTGTTACATACGTGTAGACTTTGCTTGAGCTTCAGAGTTGGAGTGGGAAGAGAAGGGAAAAAAGATCAAAAAACAACCTGCTACAAGAAGTTAGCTATCCAATGACGTCTTGAGGGTAATGACTATTTGAAAATAAAAAGAAAAGAAGATACATGTGAATCAAACAAATTTGTATGTGAATTGTAGAGGCAAAACATGCAAAGAAAGCAGCGATGAGACCAGTGCGAGCAAGGCATGTGTGCAGGATGAAACAAGAGCTCATGCATTGTATAGAAAGACAATATGGAATGATTTGTATACTGTGGGTGTGGATGTGAAACATATATTATAAGGAAATGTACATGATTGGTTGGTGTTGTTTGTGAAAAGGATTAAGTTAAATATCACTGTTAGTTTCTTTAATGAAATTTAATGTATGAAGGATGCTGTGTTTTGAGTTTAACAAATTTTTAAGTGTCATTTGGTCAGAAGTAAATTTAAGTGATTTTTTAAGTATTTGTCTATTATGTTCAAATTTTTTACATGTTGTGAGAAAATGTTCCACATTATCATAAGTGTTGCATGTTTCGCAAAGTCCATCAGGATGTTTACCTATTTTTTTAAAGAAACTGTTAAGGTTTTTACATGTATCCAGCCGAAGTCTGTGAATCTTTATTTCCTGCCAGCGTGGGAGATCCCATGAGTTTAAGTGGGTGGAAATAGTGGGTTGTATATTTTTTAAGGTAGAATCTTTTGAATTATTCCATTCCATTTGCCATGTTTGTTTGAGGTGGTCCTTAAGATGATGTTTAGCTTCTGTAATTGTGAGGGGTAATTTATAGTCAATATTAGTTTTCCTGGTGGCTTTTTTGGCAATCTGGTCTACTTTTTCATTCCCATAAATACCGCAATGTCCTGGTATCCACTCAAAGGTGACCCTATTAGCTTGGTTTTGAATGCTTATCAAGGTGTGTCTAATGTCACATACAATTTTATTGCTGGGAATAGGGTGTGAGATGGCTTGAATTGCACTTAAACAGTCACTGAAGATGCAGGTGTGCATGGGCTGAACATCTTCAATCCATTCCACAGCTAACAGAATAGCAAAGAGTTCCGCTGTAAAAATAGAAGCCTCATTGTTTAGTTTAATACTCTTGGAATAACTGAATTGAGGAATATAGATTCCACATCCGACTGTGTTGGTAGTAGGATTAAGTGATCCGTCAGTGTAGATGTGGAGTGAATTTCCCCACTGGGTATGTATTGTTTCTGCAGCAATGATGCCCTTTTCATTGATGTTCGATATGTGTTTAATGCGGTTGAAGATTTCGGCCGATATGTCTGGTTTTGTGTAATGCCAGTAAGGAAAAGGGTTATGTAATGGGAAAATGTTGAAGTGAGGTTGACTGGATCTGGCTTCAAAAGGTGTGTGATGTAGACTATTTTTCCATTTTTCAGCAAAATAATGTTTCTGCCAGCAATCTGTTTGGACATACTTGTTGGGGTGAGAATTGTGCATGTTGAGTTTAATATTGTAGAGATTGCAGAGAAAGCTGCGACGAAAACATAATGGGGGTTCACCACACTCTACTTGTAGTTTCTGACACGAAGTCCCGTAGAGGGCTCCGGAGCATATTCTCAGAGCCTGATATTGTATGCTGTCTAATTTCTGTTTATGTTCCATGGCCGCTGAATTAAAGGCTTCACATCCATAGTCCAGAATTGGTTTGATAAGTGTTTTGTATAGTTGAAAGAGAATACAGCAATCCGCTCCCCAGTCCTTTCCGCTAACACATCTCAAGATATTGAGTTTGGATTTGCATCTGTTGACAATATAATTTATATGGTCTTTCCAGTTAAGTTTGTTGTCGAAAATAATACCCAGAAATTTAATAGACGTCTGAAATTTAATATCAGTATTATTTATCTGTAATTTACAGGAAGCATTGCGTTTTTGTGTAAAAAGAGTCGCAAAGGTTTTAAGAATGGATATTTTAAAACCCCATCTATCACACCAGGCAGAGATATCGTTTAAATTTTGTTGGATTTTTATGTTGATAAAGTTTATGTTTCTATTGGACTTCCAAATAACTATATCATCGGCATATTGGGAGATGTTGATTCCGTTTATGACTTCAGATAGACCGTTGATAGCTATGTTAAAAAGAATGGGGCTGATGACACTTCCTTGGGGAATGCCAATATTGACATTGTGCGAGTCAGAATAGGTACCATTGATATTTACTTGAATTTTTCTATTAGTAAGGAAATCATCAATCCATTTAGTAATACATCCATATATTCCAAGAGAGTGAAGTTTAATGATTATGCCTTTTGGCCATACCATGTCATATGCCTTTTCAAGGTCTAAAAAGACAGCGAGGGTGCTTTCCTTGTTGGCAAAAGCTTTATTTATGTTAGACTCTAGGTTAATGATGTGATCTTTAGTACTCCTTCCTTTACGAAAACCACTCTGATGAGTACTAAGTAGATTATGTTTTTCCAGGTGCCAGATGAGTCTGTTATTAACCATACGTTCCATGATCTTACAGAATGTGGAGGTGAGGGCTATAGGTCTATATGACTTAGGATCGGAGGGACTTTTGCCAGGTTTTAAAATAGGAACGAGAATAGCTTCCTTCCATGTGCTTGGGCATTGAGAAGTTTTCCATATTATGTTAAAAATGATGAGGAGAAAGCCACGGGCTTTCAGAGGGATATGTTTGATGATATTATTACATATATTATCTTTACCAGGAGAGGTACACTTAGCTGAATTGATGGCTTCGTCAAGTTCTGATATGTTAAAAGGATCATTAATGATGTTATCATTTTCTTCAGAGTGGGAAAAGTTATCTTCTGCATTTTGTTTTACTTCAAGGAAAGAATCACTGTAGTTTTGGTCACTACTGATGGAAGCAAAACTACTAGCAAGCAAGTTAGCCTTTTCTTTATCTGTAATGAAATCTTGATTGTTGTCTGTTAAAGTGGAAATATTAGTCTTGGTATGGGTATTGTTAATACGATGAATTTTGTCCCAGATCTTTTTAGAGGGAGTTTGGTAGTTTAAAGTATTGCAGAAATTTTTCCAATCCTCTCTTTTAGCCACTTTTATTGTTTTACGAGCTATGGCACAAGTATATTTATATTGAATAAGGTCTTGAGGATGACGGTTTTTTTTAAGGGTTCTAAGGGCTTCTTTACGATTTTTAATAGCTCTTTTGCAATCATCGTTCCACCATGTGGTGGGCTTTCTTTTATACATTTTAGTAGTAGTGGTTTGTGGGATGGAACAGTTAATAGCCTCAGTGAGTTGATTGATGTATATGTTATATGTCTCTTCAGTACTGCAACATGTGGTTATGTTGGGTTCAGTAATGAAACTATCACAGGCAGTTTGAAAAGTATCCCAGTTTGCTTTTTTTATAGACCAGTGAGGGATATGTTTACGTGGCGTATGAAGACATTTTTTATTAGATTCAAAAATTATAGGATGATGATCGCTACCCCATGTGTCATCTAAAATATTCCAATTGTAATTAGCTGCTATGTCAGAAGTGGTAAGAGTAATATCAATGCAGGTGATGGTACCATTAGAGGTATTAATTCTTGTCCCGTCTCCATTATTTATGCAGACAAGATGATGTTTGTCTATAAAATTTTCGATGACATGGCCATTTGTATCCATCTTCTTGCTTCCCCAAAGGGGATTATGGCTGTTGAAGTCTCCACAAATAATAGTATTTTTACCAATATGATTTTCAATGTCTATAAAGTTCTCCTCTTTCAGGGTGATACAAGGATTATAGGCATTGATAATTTTTAATTTACTTTTATCAGAAATATAAATGTCAATTATTTGATATTGAATAGGAGATTGTTTGTCTATAATGTTGTTGACGGTGAGATTTTTTCTAGTGAAGATGGCACATCCCCCGCCAGTATTTTTATGTTCTGGTTTTCTGTCATTACGGAAAATATTGTATCCAGGGAGATTGAAGTTTTTCCCTTCCTTGAGCCAAGTTTCTTGGACGCATATGATGTCAGGTTTACTATCCCAATTGTTTATAGCATGTTTTAATTCATTTCCATGTGCAATGAGAGACTGGGCATTCCATTGTATAATGAAGACCATGAGAATAATGTTCATGATTACGTTTGATTATTTTCTCCTTTTGGGCGATTGGAAGTTTTCTGGTTTGTTTTGGGTGTTTCAGTTTGAGAGTTCTCTGTGGTGGGTTCGTTGGGTTTTGTTTTGGATTGAGAAGATCTAGGTTGTCGAACCGGCTTATCAGGGGATTGCGAGGAATCATTATGTCTGCTCTGTTTTTCTTTGATATTGTGAGTTCTAGTTAACTGATGGTACAAGTGTTCAACTAGGGTCTTTATTTCTGATTCTCTATTTTCCTTTTTTTTAGTTGTCTCCCAGATTTGAAGTGTTCCGATAAGCAATTCTATCAGAGATTTGTCAGGTTGTAGGTAAGTTGAGGTTGGTTCAGTTTGGCAAGCAACTGGAACTTGATCAGTTTGGGTGGATGCATCTACCGATATTTTGTTAACAGAGGACATGTTTTGTTTTCTTTGTACCGGTACATCATTTACGACTTGAGGAGTTTGTGGGATTGTCCAATTTCTTCGTTCAGGCCAGATTTGAGTTTGTTTAGGTGTTATTGTAGGTGTAAATGTATCTCTAGGTTTTTCAGCATGGACAGTAATATTTGTTCTTATGGATTTGGCAGCTTCAGCATAGGAAATGTTGTAAGTGACTCTAACTTCTTGTATCTTCTTTTCATGCTTCATGGTGTTACATCCGCCGTAGGCAGAGGAGTGATTTCCACCACATCTGCTACATTTCACCTGGTCTTTCTGGTCACATTCTTCGTAAGTATGGTTTCTACTGCATCTAACACATCTGGTATTGCTTCGACAATTTGTAGCTGTATGGCCTAGTCGTTGGCAATTGAAACAACGAATGACTGGTGGAATGTATTGTTTGATGTCAAAGTGTTGATAGCCGAATTTGATGCTCTGGGGCAAGTGAGGTGTGTTAAATGTGAGGCAGACAGAAAGGCTTTTCCCTGTTTGGCCATTTCTTCTGAAAGTGAGTCTGCGGACCTCTATTACGCCTGCTTTTTTGCATTCTTTGATTATGTCTTGTTCTGTAAGTTCTAGAGGAACGCCAGATATAACTCCCTTACTTTGAATTTCTGATTTGGCATAGTCGGTGGTGACTGACCATTTTCCAAGATTGGAGATTTTCCTCAATTTGTTGGCCTGTCCTGGGGTGTAGCATTTCACGCTAATGCCACCTTGATTAGTTTTAGTCACATTTTGTATGATGTCACTTCCTATTGCATTTAGTGCCTTAGCAATTTTTAGCGGGTTTATTTGGGCAAGTTTGACATCTGGTGAGTTTATGATTACTATGGTAGGGTTTCCTTGGGTGGAGTATGTGTTTCTTCTTTTTTGTTGTCTGTAGGAACTGTTATCAGAGTCGCTGGAATTGTCGCTTTGACTTTGTGTTTTTCTTTTGTTTGTTGCTTTCACAGAGACTTGAGAATCATTTTCGTCAGCATTCATATCCTTGTCTTCTTGAGCTTGGCTCATTAATTTGTCTAAAGTTGACCGTGGTTGGTCGTATTGTTGCCTGTTCCTGTTTTGGAATAGTTGCTGTTGGGATAGAAGGTCCCATGACATGTCTTCCTCCTCGGAGTCGTCGGCCATGTTGGTCCGACGACCGAAGGCGAAGCGTTATGTATGCAAAAGAAAATAATGTGGTATAGCCAAGAAAGCAAGTAGCAAAGGAAAAGCAAGCATAAAGTAAGAAGGCGAGCTAAATAAGGAAAATAAATCTCACCACTCGCAGTTAAGAGTCGGGCTGCGACCGATAAAAAGACGTCCACACTCTTTCGAAGCTCAAGCAAAAGTCCGACCCGCCTGAGGCTGAGCGCTGAGAAATGTTTTTTACCAAAATAGCCTTGGTCAAGGCGTTCATCGTTACCCGTCCGTACGTACGGCGCGGCGGTATAATCGGAGCACAACGATCTCACGCGGCCACTATAATATGCAAATCAACTAAAGATATATGAACGCCTTGGATCCATCGTTAAGTTGAGGTTTTGGGGGCGGTGCTCATTATGCTAATAGATTAAGCTGATTGGTCGATCGTTGTGTAGAAACTGCAAACTTTGAGCTATAGCGGTGCTCAGCTCGCAAGTGTTTACACACTTGTGTACAGAACACCGCCATCGTTAATTTTGTTGACATAATAATTTATCGGAGAAAGTTGAGTGATTTTTACGATGGCTTGTAGGCCAATTACACAAGGAGATTTGAACTGTCTGGCTTGATTGGTGAGGGTCGCAGTTTAATATTTTCGCTCGTTTTGCTGAGTATTTGCTTGAATGTTGACAATGTTATGGTCAAAACTAGTTGTGTTTAGCTGCTTAGTTTTGAGTTTTCAACCGCGGCGACTGGAGAAGGCCGCGACTCTATTGAAACGTGTCGAACTCGGCCCTACATTATATCGCACGCATCTAATCCAGCTGAAAAACGTACCCCGGTGAAACGCGGAACTCTGATAATGAATGCCTTGTCGGCTGATTTTTGCCAAGAAAATACTTAGAGGAGTTATTGATGAGGATATAAGACACTTGTCCCTGTTAAAATTACGATGTTGCGATCATTTTGAAGGTTGGTTCTGCAGCCGTAAACA
Source organism: Crossaster papposus (assembly GCA_037893245.1). NCBI lineage: Eukaryota > Metazoa > Echinodermata > Asteroidea > Velatida > Solasteridae > Crossaster > Crossaster papposus. Next base: position 675,054 of record JBAIAA010000290.1, on the reverse strand, counting down.
TGCCCCCTCCCTACAGCGTTGGTTGGACCATGCTTGGACCATTACAATGTGGCGATAACGCCCAGACCAGCATGCCTGGGTACTATAATGCCGATTATGCAGCGATAAGAAACTGACCAAAGACGCTGAAAAACGCGGAGTCAGTACCTGGCCGTACGTGCGAGCTCCGAGCAAAATGGGGCTGCCTGAAAAATGACGGATTTCCCATAACCTGTCGGCAAATTCACAAAAAATATCGTGACCACGAAGAAAGGATTTTAAGGCCTTTCGCTGCTCGGGTCTAACTAATTCTGGGAGGGATAATTTATCCGCTGCAGAATTCAAACAACACGACAGATCTTCGGATCATGGAGGAATTGCGTACGCACCCCCCCCCCCCCCCCCCAATTGTTAGTCCCATCAAGTACAAATTCGCACCCCCCCCCCCCCCCTAACAAATCCTGCGTACGGGCCTGAGTTGGTGGGCGGGATGCTGGTACAGACGCAGTTGATCGATCGGCAAGTTGGTGGCCACTGCGATACTTGATACGAACTCTTTACAAACGATGGTGAAACGTGTCCGCAGGTTCCACGTACCAGACGCAAATTTTGCTCTCCAAGAACTTCACGCCAAACGGGACCGTCTGCACTAATTATTTTTTTGCAACAAGGGCAATATCGCATAATTCTTTAGATCGAGTTACTAGTGTGTTTTCACGGGCCTTATTGAACCAAATCGCCTTAAATTGGCTGCTGTGCATACCCTTGGAATTGAACCGGGATTCCTAGTAAGAACGGTGTTGATGCATTTAGGTTATGATTAATTGGAAAAGATATTGGATTTGGACTTTCGTGTACAGGAAATGTAAAGTTATAAGCGTTTTTATCCAATATCATCAAGGATAAATGTCATCAAGGTATACATATATTATTTCAAAATAATCAAAGAAATTGGCAAAGCGATTTGTGGTTTATAATACATGTATGTGTAAGTTTATGTGTTATAAACTTATTTTGCTTCTGCGTTTGTTTTTAACTTTTTAAGAATTAGCCCCCACCGCCGATCTGAAACAACGTCTTTGGAACTTCTGAATGGTTTGTCGCGATAGCGCCCTCTCGCGGCGGTGGGTTATCGCGATTATCTAAAATAGGGGGTTTACGAAACCTTTGCCTCGTTTCGGTTTGAGGTTGCCTCCACATTCCGAATCACTGAGAAGCAAATCAAAATAGAAACAAACTGAAATATATAAACTGTTAATACCAACGAATTGAATGTTTCTAAAGCACAAACAGGTACCAGAGGTGGCTGCAGTTCCCAAAGTTGGGAGCTTAATCCTCTTAAGCCGACCATGTACGAAACGAAGCCAAGAATTTAAAAAGGCCCATAGCAACGTCTTGCCAAAGATGGCGGTAGGCCATGCCATGTGTGGAGTTGAGTCGAGACAAGCTAGGCGCGGCTGGCAAAACTCGACGGAAAGCTTAACTTCAACTTAAGAATAAATGCCAAGATTTCAGGAAAATTGTGAGGTAAGATCATAGCATTAATCCAGATAATCACATCTACCGGTAGTTGCAAACTCATGATTCAGTTGCCTACCCGGCCTGTCCCTGCTGCTGTCTGCTGGGAATTTCCTCTGCTGGCCATCATGATCTTGAAATGTTTTCTTGTCTTTGTTTAGATCCAACCCCTCAATCTTTTATCATTTGTCTAACCCCCCCCCCCCCCCCCCCACCCCCCCGAAATACACCACATTCTTCACTCCCTATTTCCCTTCTTTCCCTCTGTAAACCCACAACCACTCGTCACTCGCCTACCCCACACACTCACAACTCCCCCCCCCCCTACTTGACCACTCCCCTCCTCAACCCCCCCCTCCCCCCCCCCTTCCCCCTCCCCCCCCCCTTCACCCCCCCCCCCCCTTCACCCCCCCCCCCCCCCTTCACCCCTCCCCTTCTCCACCAATCCCAATACTTTTTTCCAAAAAAACTTGAGGCGGGTGGGCGTTTTTTTTAGTTTTTTTTGTGAACCACCTTTTCCCAAAACAATCTTGGGGTGAGTGGGTGGTTGTTTTTTACGTTTGTAATTGAGTTTTGTTGACATGGTAAAATATGAATGATGAAATAATAAACAATTCATTCATCATCTAAAAAGTTTTTATTCTGGTCACACAGATGCGTGTACCTTTAGAACTATGGGGCTCCCGACGCCTCACTTAAAGCATTTGGGGACAACGATAAAAAAATGTCATCGGACAACATAGTTCCTGACAGAGCAGGGAACCACGCTCCCTATACGAGATTAGATCCAGACTATCAATTGGAGGACGCCAATTTTGAAAGTTCACCCGGACCTACATGTAGCCGACTGACTCTCTCCAGTGTGGAGGTGGACCGGATGACTGCTGGCAACCATGACGTCCAAAGCTCAGCCAGTATCTGGAAGAACGAGGCGAGCTTGAACGGCGAAGAGACCATGGTACAGCAACTCATGCGCAAGATCAGCCACGTAGGGAACGGGGAAGGCGGGCCTAAGACTGCCACCAACTACACCAGCTTCGCTAGTGGATTCCAACGGAGGAACTACTACGAACATAGCAAGAAACTTACAGATCTTGTCGATGGTAAGCGCTGCGGAGCGAAATAACTGCAAAATACTTCAGTCGTGTTTGGGTAGAACTAGGAAAGTGAGATGGATTTGGGTCTTAAACAAAGACTGTTTGACTACAGTGACAATATTGTGTGTAGTGCTGGGCGAGTAGTGATTTTTCCCACTCGAGTACTCGTGAAGAAATTACTCGCGAGTAGTCGAGTACTCGCGAGTAGTTGTCACATTTTTTGCAAGGGGTAAAATGACGGTCACACACATGTTTATCACCATGTGTTTTCATTCAAAGCACAACAGGAATTTCACAGCGACTTCGGCAGCAATTTGGTTTCCTTATCGCCCAAGTTCCAATTCACAAACATCAAAGATAAAAATCATTTCCGTATATTAAGTCAACTTTATGTTGTCTGATTACGTTGTCTGGAAAGAAACTATATCACTGACTGAACTCACTGCTGAATTAATTTGCGATCCCACCGACCCAAACCTGGAACGTGGTTTTGAAACTTGATATCGGCAGTAGAGGTGTATGTATTTGCTTCCATTGTATAAACTCTGCAGTCAGAGAGCTGTCCGGGAACATCTGCGGTCGGCGAATTTTGCTACATTTCGTGTCGGCTCACTTAAAGGATTTAGTTCGTAGAACCTTATTTATTTTTGAAAAAGACGTTCCATTGTAGGCGTGCAATTATGGGGAGCGGCAAGTCAATTCATTTCGTGTCGTTGCATTTTACTACCACAACTTATTCTGTACGTGTCAACAATCATCGCTCACTAACAATCACTACTCGCGCGAATAGTTGAAAAACCGCGAGTAGTGTAACGAGTAGTAAAAACTGATCACGAGTAGTGATATAATCGAGTTACTCATCTAGCGCTAATTGTGTGACGTCGTTACGTCTTAGGACTGTTTACCCCGATGCATTGTGGGGTACCAGGTGGGGAAGGGCGGATGCTACGCGCGCGACGGTGTGTGTACTGGTAAAAGGCATAGTGGAGTAAGAACTGCACTTTAGTTACAAATTTCTCATTTTTAATTGAAAACAAAAAGATATTTCATGTAAAGCTGAGAAGAAGGAATTGTTGAGCTACCGCTTGATATTGAATTGATTAAAAATTATCCACATACAAGTTTAGTATATAGCCTAGAAAAGAAACCAACAAAAAATGTGATTTTCCGCATTGCCACCACCGGGCCGCCTGTACTGTGCGTGCTATTCCTGGGCAATGTGTGCCTGTGCAGTGTACCACGCGACACTAGTCTGTATTGGTGGGCCTGAGTTAGTCTTGCATACGCACTGTGGACCTTCGAACAATATAGGTCCACACGATGCGGGAAGAGGTTTGTGGACTTGCCCAGGTCCACAATCCGTTTTTCAGTTTCCGAAAAAGAGCGCTAGATGAAAAAATGGGTTAGGGATATATAGAAAAGATAGAAGGAACAGCTGAGAGGCCCAGAATCAAAATTTGAGGGTAAATTTGTTTTGGGGAAGCGAGAAAAATGAGTATTTAGTCAACGTTTTTTAACTACACGAAGACAAAGGAATGTCTACAGTACGTATGTAAGGTAAAGCTGTGTGTATGAGCACATTAGAGAGGTTTCGCATACCAACGGATACGCGTACGCGTACGTTTAGCTATTTAGCTGCGTTTAGCTTAGCGTTTTATACTTACGTGTAGCGAGCGAGCGAGATATCCATGCATTGTACACGGTTAGCGGATAGTGAGTAACTGTGACGTTCTAAGTCCGCCAAAATTGATGACGTATCCGTTAAGCTAACAGTATCTGTTCAGACGTTAAGAATTGCGCGCACATGTACCGGTAGTTCAGGCTGTTCGGACGTGGTGGCAATGCTGAAAATAACATTTTCCGTTCCTTTTGTATGCATCTGCACTTATACTACATTTGTATGTATAATTTGTAATCAAGTTAACACCCAGCGGTATTTCACCTATTCATTTACATTTTTGGTCAACTTTGCATGGAATATCTTTTCGTTTTCAATTAAAGACGATAGACCTTTCAGAGCAGTTCTTACTTCGCCATGCCTTCGGGCGCGCAGCGATTGCCCTTCCCCACCTGGTACCCACAATGCACCAGGATAATCATTGAGACGTCATTACGTCTTTGGACTGTTAACCCTAACAGTCCTTAATCCTTCCCCTGTTGGAGGATTGGGGACTGTTAAAACAGATTGTACAAATTTGATTTCAGTAAAAACATTTGTTTGCTTTTTGTTTTTGCAGTTACATACAACCCTCGCACCAGACAGTTCATCTTCCTAGACACCAGAGGTATCACAACTTGGGACAAGGATGGCATTGAACACACCGGTGAGAGAAAAACAAACCAAAGTATTTTGAATAGCAATATGAACACCTTGGATCCCTTGACGCAACCTAGTAGTCCGAGTAGGATCCTACTTATCGCTTTTTAACATCTGGACATAATCTGGCAATAGTAGAATCCAAGGGAGACTGCCGTTGTTGCTTAACATTGAAATCAATTATTGCCAATTATAATTAGCCCCCCAAAAAATTAAATCAGATTTCACCCTCAAAAATGGCCACAAAACGGCAACCAGTGCAGAATAAGAATGAAGGACCTTGATCACACCCCTTAACAACAAATGTTCTCGATCGCCAAAGCAGCTTTTTGGGTACGATCAAATCATGTTTTTGTTCACTCTGAAACGGAGAAAGAGATCGTGACTATTGCATCATCGTATTATTTGAACTTTGACGCGAGTGTGTAAAGAATGTGACGAAAGTTCTCATAAATAATTGGGAAATTTCACTTTTTATCTGAATCGTAAGTAAACTTTGATAGTACCTCAAACTTATTCTTCGATGTGTACTTGTCTCTCTGGTGGCTTATCAAGTTGTGGCCGTTTTGAGAGTGAAATCTTATGTTTTTTGGGGAAAACATTTTTCAAAGTGGGATTTAATTAAAATGTTAATAAAAATAATAATAATTATAATAAAAAACAGCACTTATAAGGTGCACTTTATCTGTTAAACATTCATTTTGAGTTTGAGATGTAAAAGCCTGCGATAAAATGTGAGTTAGTCTTACATACGCACTGTGGACCTTCGAACAATTGAAGTCCACAGGATGCGGGAAGAGGTTACGGTTTGTGGACTTGGACAGGTCCACAGTCCGTTTTGCCGTCTCTGAAAAAGAGCTTTAGAGGAAAAACGGGTTAGGGTTATAGCTGATAAGAGGAACAGCTGAGAGGCCCATATTGGAGGTTAAATTTGTTTCGGGGAAGCGAAAAAAATTAGTATTTAGTCAACGTTTTTTAACTACACGAAGACAAAGGAATGTCCACAGTACGTATGTAAGGTATAAAAGCTAAATGTGTTTGAGATGCCGTTGAAAGTGTGTGATGCCATGTTGTTGTCATCCGAGTTAATCGGGAGGTGAGTTCCATAGGCGAGGGGCAATGCTAGAAAAAGCTCCATCTCCATATAGCTGGCTAGTCGAGTCTAAGGAATAACAAGACTATTGCTTGCTGACCTTAGACCCGACTTGATAGAGCGGCGTTGCAACATGGTCTTGAGAATAGAGAGGGGCGGAACCATGAAGTGTCTTGAATGTGAGGAGGAAAATCTTGAACTAAATTCTGTATTTGACCGGTAAAACCAGTGTACATTGTACCGGTAGTTGGTTTAGGATGAGAGTGATGTGATTGATCTTTTGGAACCTGTTATAAGAAGTTGAAGATTGTGGATTGTACTGTGTGGGAGATTGGTATTGCAAGCTGTTGTACTGGTCGAGTTTGGAGCTGACAAAGGCATGGATGAGTTGTTATCCTCTGCAGTTCAAGACAACATATTTTTGCTATTTTTCTTTAGATGCATGTATGATGTCTGACATACACCTGTACCCTAGAAACGTGTTTTTCAAAATTCAAATTCTTCCAAATAGGCACTTGGGGAGACAAATTAGCGTAAGTTTTTAGGTAATAAGGAGACAGTGGCACTTATAGAGACATTTCAGTGTCTCCCTAAGTGTCTAGCTACCCTAAAAAAACAATATTTGGGAGTTATTTTTGTCCTAGAACGACAGATTTTGGTCTAAATAGCATAAATCTCGAAGATCTTAGAGAAAAGGGTTAGGGTAAACAAGTTAGGACTGTTTTAAGTTTGTGTACATCTCTGTGGGATTGTCTCCCTAAGTGCCTATTTGGAGGTATGTAAAAACTTGTCAAACACCATACCAAGATTACGGATGTATCTGTGCAGGGTGCGAGTAAAGCATCACCTATCTGAATATTTTGGATTTGGTGTCGAAGTTGTGAAGAAGAAATAATCATCAACTTTGTCTTGTGTGGGTTAAGTCTCAAGAAATTACCCAGCATCTATTTTTGGATGTCCTGTATGCAAGTGATGAGAGCATTGAGCATATCTGTACCATCGGCTTCAAGACTACATGTAGGGCTGTTTAAGTGTAGGGTATAGTTGGGTGTCATCTGCATGTGACTGTACATTGTTTTGTTGAGCAATTTGACCAAGGTGTACGGTTTAAAGAATCGGACCAAGAATCGGACCAAGAACAGATCCCTGTGGGACTCCATACTTTGATTTTGATTTCTGGTTTTGAATAATCTCCATTTACTTGCAGTTACTCGAAGCCTGAGCTACCCGAAGTATGTGAACAAGCTTCTGCGAAACATTATATATGCCAGGAAGTACAACGTCTACTTCTGTCTTGCCAAAGATTTCTCGCTGAAGGTGAGGCTTGTTATTTTTTCGCTTAAAAGCGGACAAGTTTTTGGTTTGTTTTTTGTTCTATCTTAACTTTTTAGACTTTGTACATGTTTTATTCCCCGCAGCTTTTTGGGTCTAAAACAAACTTGTATTTTAATGAAAATAATATTTTGAGGTTTTTAGGGGGGTGCGTTAGGTAACAATAGTCTAGGGAGTGTATAGGTATGGGGGACTTAGGGGGGAGTCGCTCGGTCTCATATCTTGCTGGGTATATGAACTTGTGTCCCAAAAGAGTAACGTCATGTTGACGTCATCATGGGTCACGTGACGTCATCATGGGTCACGTGGCGTCATCTTGAATGTGAAAACTTTAGGACCCTACATGTATATCAAGAGAACTGTTAGTCCGATTGGGTTAAACTCGGTACATATAGGTAGGCTGGGATGTGTTATAGGAAACATGGTGATGGTGATGTCATTATGGCGTCGTAATGTGATTTTTGTATGGATTTATTTAATTTTGTGGGGGGGGGGGGGGGTATTGTAACTCTCGAGCTGAATCAGTTGATAATCATGACTGTTGCTTTTATTCTTTACAAACATTTCTGGCAACTTTTTTTCCCAGGTACTTAACAAAGACTTTGACGAAACCTGCAATGTGGCATCTGATCTGAGCTCGGTCATGTTTCTCATCTTCAACCCAGTCAGGGATGAACTCATAACAGGCGGAGTCAAGGGTACTAAGGTGAGACTTAAAGTTTTCCTATCATTTTTGTTTGTAAATAAAGAAATAAAAATGTGGTGGGACATGGGCCTGGATGCATTATTTACGGCTTTACAATGGGGAAAATCTAATTTAGCGCCCTCTTGTGGTTATATATTGCCAGTCAAACGAAAGCGCACCATAGCTAAGGGACACTGTGTCATAAACATGGCTGTTTGTTTGTGTTTCGTTTGTACGACCAAAACAAGTTCAAGATTTCACAAAATTGCAACGTATTTAGACGATATTTCGCCTTGTTTTTTGATGAATTATGATCGCGACGATACACAAGATAGAAAGTTGTGTGCAATGAACTTGGACTGCGTGACAAAGTACAGAAAAAGTGGGAAAACCTTCAACCACCGTGTTGCGTTTAAAGGTAAAATGGGGTTTGTAGGGCACCGTAAAATCGGCGGTAAACAACAAAAACTTAACGATAGCGTCGAGAAAACCGATGATGGGACTGGGGCAGCAGACCTAGGCCAGATGGATGATGAAGTCATCAAGCTTTGGGAGGCTAGGGTTGGTGGTGAAGCCGACACTGATGATGTCCAAGCAGAAGTTCCAGATCGGACCCTTCCAAATCCATCGCATTCGCAAGTAAAACTTCAGCGTCTTGAAACTGTTTCCGACGACTTGCCTCCGAGTAAAGACCAGGAGTATCTCTTCACCAAAATTGTGAACAAAAAACAGAAAGCATCTGAAAGTGGCCTGATTATTGCCTTCAATCCCCGAGGTCGTCCCAAAAGATTGCGGACCATCCCAAGTGCAGAGACAGGTAGCAAAAAATGCACGCCAAGAACAATGAGACAAAGAAGTCAGCTTATTGAGTTTGTTGAGAAGCTGACTAGCTCTCCAAATTCTTCCCGCGTGTCATCACCAACTTCGTCAAGAACACCCTCCCCACTAACTACGACAAGCGACGTTAGCAGTCAGCGGTTATTCCATCTTAAACGCAACAAAGCTCAGTACATAGAGATGATGAAAGAGGCCAAATTCAAGGTATTCGGTAAATTTTCCCGAAGTGCAGTGCAACACATAAAATCAGTTGTACCATTCAACATGTTCCGTCTGTTGAAGAAGGTGTTTCGTGCCGAGGGTTTTGATGTTCTGGGCTCTGAAGCGTAACTTCGTCAAGAGCTCCGGGACATCGAATTTGAATACGAATGTGGTTCGTTCCGTAATGAACACCACAATGCTACCTGCAACTTTATCAGGGTCACTGATGTTGCAGATGTCGTCCAACGAATGGCAGTAGAAACCAGAGAGGCCGGAGAACTTCACCAACCCTCAAATATCCCTCAAGGTAGGCTGGGTAACATTAATATTTGTTATCATGTTTATTCATTTAACAATTGCATGGATTCGGTTTATTTCAGCTTTTTTATTCATATTATTTAATATTATTTTGTGCACTTATGCTATGCAGCAGTAACATGGTAGTTGGTACAGAAGTTGGCATTTACACATTTTCATAATTAAAATGTTGCTGTCCACAATTGTTTGTAGGCCTAACTCAACAACTATGGGGTGAACATTTTTAGAGAATAAGATGGCCATTCAGAAAATAAATTAAAATGTTGCCATATTACGCCTAAATTGATTTTGTTTCTAATTTTTTTACATGTATTTACTTTTCAAAGGTACATTGGCTTTGCATGTAACTGGTGATAAGGGAGGATCTTCCACCAAGTTGCTGTTGCAAATTCTGAACAGCACCAAGCAACACTCGGTTAAATCTTCAAAGCTGCTTGGCTTTTTGGAGGGATGCCCAGATGACAGGTATGTATGTATAAATTATACAAAAGACCTTCAAGCTCCAGTCTATTTGTCCTAGTCAATTTGTTCTTAAAAATTCCAAGAAAGAACATGTTGGAAAGTAAAAAAGTGATTTATCAAAATCTTTTTGTGACTTTTCAAGTGTAAAGATATTTTAATGAACCCTTTCGCGGTATGGCTATAGACCCTGTTTTTGAAAGGGCAAAATGTATCTATTATTTCGAACGCTTGTTGCATGCTATCTGATGATGAAAATTCGATAACGGGGTTTATTAGCAGTTTGGCGAGGATTTTAGATGTTTTTTATCACTGCGATCCACAGTAAATAATGAATGCTCTTTCAAATCGACTTGCTTTCGATTAGGCCTACATGATTTGTACATGTACATGGTGGAGCACGATGTTAATTGGAATGCCCTAATTATTTTTCCCTGTAGGTTCAGTGTGGAGGCTGCATTTCAGCCGGTGTTCGATGCTCTGAAAGAAGTTGCAGACCACATCGAGGACTTCTCACTGATGGCACCAGACAATCCACTAAAGTGTCGTGACGATAAACCCCCCATGCAAAAAGGTAGGCTTCACTCTATACTGCGCGGTCATAGTTTTTGTGTTTTGAGAAACTTGACTATGTGATCTATCTCTTTCCGGACTGCAGGCTGTGGGAGCAATTCTTCGAGTCATCACAAATTTGTGACAAAATTTAAAAAATGAATGACACTTACTAGCCAAATCTTAGATTTTGTTTGCAAACCCAAAGCCTTGATTTTCATTTTGGAAGCAATTTTTAAAACATTTTGAAACAAAATATTGATAAATTATTGCTTCATGATATTTTTATTTTGAATCGTCTTGTTTGTGCAGAAATGTCCTGGAACCCTATACAACCTTTTGATGACAACAAAGCTACTGTCACGAAATTAAGTCTTTTGTACAGTTGTCTTTTGTGTGAGCATACTTTATATTGTCTGCAGGGCTGTACAGTACATATGTTCCATGCCTGGAATAGTTGCAGCATGATCCGAATGCAGGAATTTGAGGCATTCCGCGTTGTTTGTCGCAGTATAAAGGTGGTAGAAATTTAGGGGTACGGCGGAGTACTCGCTGGCACGGTGGTGGAACATACTTCGTGGGAGACGTCCGGGGCCGCTAAGCGACCACCTACCCGTCTACCGGAGATGATGGACGCTGGCCGTATAGGACACGAGTCTTCGGGGAGTTCCGTACCACTGTGCCATTGACCCGCCCGTTCCACAAGACTTTGGTGTCACCACTACCTAAACCAGAAGGAGTACTGTTGAGTACTCCCACTCTTTCTGTGAGTATTGACAGAATTTGTTGGGCCCATTATGACAAGTGAAATGTTTAGATTACTTATTAAAATATCGCTCTTGCTTTCACTTTTGCATGCTTGCAGGGTTTTAATTGGGGGTCCATGTGCTGCGGACTACGTGCTGAATGGTCATGCTGCTTCTGTTGCCATACATTAGTTGTTTATGTATTTTGTTCTCGCTTTGTATATATTTTGTTGCTTTACTAATTAATTGATAATTCGCAAGCTAAACATTAACGCTAATTAATCATAGTAAACAGCTTGCATGGTTTGATTTGGTAATGTGCTTGCGCTTTAATGTATTGATTAGCTTGTTGTTAAATTACGTACAATTGAATATTTTCTTTAATATGTTCAGGATTTTCTTATGACCAAGGTGCTGTCAAAAATAAGAACAAACAAAAAAACTATAAAATTAAAAATTAATTAAAATAAATAGTGTCCCGTTTTCCTTTTTGTGAAATTGTACATTTTTGGCTTTAACTGATCTTCTTTTGAGAGAACTCGTGACAGCTAACATCAGCAAGAAGTGCAGGGACTGCTTGGCTCAGCATGGCTCATCACTGAAGCAGACAAGTGGCAATGGGTCATTGCAACCACCAGATGCAAAACCGGATGAAGACAAGTCTGCTTGCAATGAAAGTAATAGTGTTTTCCATTTGTGCCAGTTGACCTATGGTGGCGATTGGGAGTGGCTGGCAAAACTGTTAGGATTAACAGGCCCAAATGGAAAATACTATTGCCTTCATTGCAAAACGACTCTCAATGATCTGGCAATAGGAACTCCTCATGCCCTTCACATACTTCCGAAGTACAGACAACTTGACGCTGAAGGCTGACGGTGTTCAAGCCCCCCTCAGAACTCTAGTGGAGTATCACCAGAAAAGTGATGATTTCATTAACGCTAGGGAAAATAACCAAAGACGCAAACAAGTTCCTAAATTGTATTCATAACCCAATAATTTGCGGGAAGGGTAAGGTTTTGGATTGTGTAAGCACGACACCACTTCACATAAGCCTAGGTTTGGGAAAACAAATTATTGATATCGTAGAAAGCGAGGCAAATCAGCTAGATAAAGAGGTCAATGATTCTGGGGTTGTCTTCTGTGATGAAGTGAGAGATCTATTGTCAAGAAAAGAGGCTCTGGAAGAAGATAAAAATAGGTTACACGAGCAAAACCGAATTCAGGAGACAGAGAAGCGACAAAGAGAGCAAACAATAGAGGCAATCACAGAAGGCAACCCAGCTAACTTTTGAGCGAGTAAACAATAAATTAGTTTGTAATACTAATCTGGCAAGAGAATCGAGAAAACAAGTTGCTGAACTTAGGAGGGATATTAAAGAAATACACGGTAGGATTAAAACTACAGATAAGAAAGTTGCCGCCATTGGTAACTTGCAACTTGAAGTTCAAGAAGCCACACGTAAGGTGAAAGGGCCATTCAAACGGCGGTTTGATGCAGTAATAGATGAACTCAAGCTCAAAAGAGCCGCATATCACAGTGGTGCGTTTGTGGGATCAGACATCCACAAGATCTTGGTGCCTCGGAACATTTGCCCGCATTTTCAAGCCACTAACTATTCTTGGCATATCTTTCAGTTCATGTAAGTTGAGGGTTAAAGTGATATGTCTTCTTGATAAATATAGATCGTGTTATAGCTTGTATACAGCCAATCGCCCCCTGTGTAAGCATGAGGTAGAGTTACTTGTACTTCGCTGCTGTAGCTTCGGGTGTTGGTTTCCTGTAAACTTTCCAAACGCTAACCTGAAACGGAAATTCCATCTTCTAACTGTAGAAGTACCACGCCAAGCTAGACGACTGCTATCGACAGGCATGTACACAGAGCAAGCATCTGAGAGTATCCACTCAAGAGTATCCACCCATATGTAAATAAGCTTGAGAGAATGTATTCTTCTGTTTAGAATATTCCACAGAGGCAGAAGTTAATTGCCAAGCAGCATAATCTGTATTCTGTTGCATGCTCATATGAAGGTACAAAATAAGTGGCCGGCCTCACCCGTCCTCGGTAAATTGTAATTTCCTGCAATTTCCCTTTCTTGTATCAAGTAGCAAAAAGATGACACAATTTTCACTTTCGAAAAAACTTACATCCAAAACGAACGATTGATGCTAAAGAAACAGATTGTTCGTGCAGCTGCAGCTTAGTGGTCATTGCATTCTCTGTTCTTATTCAGGTGTTCATAATTTAATCCGTGGCAAATTTGTGTGCAAAATGTGGGATATTTCTTTTAAATTTACTGAAAACAGCCATGGTATTGGTAATTTAAATTGTGACAAGACGGCCATGCTTTCTTGTCAAAATAGCACTTTATTTTAATTAAAGGTAGTATACACCATTGGTAATTTTTTGAATTATCAGGAATGGGTGGATTTGGGGGGTTGTATTTCATAGTAAATTTCGTTTTAAAACTGACCTGTCCGAAGTTTTACAATCATGGTTGCTGAGAAACGCAAGAAAAACGACGTTCGTTTTTAACCGGAGTCGGGCAGTTTTTCTTATGTTGTTTTTGTTTTTTCGCGATCGCCGTCCGGCGAGAATGAATTTTGGTTTATACAATTCAATTTTTTGGAACAATTACAGGATATCTAGGGCCCTCATTTTGCTGGATGCCTACAATCATTATTTACTTTCAAATAAGTAAGATATTTCTTAATAATTCGGTAGTAAATTGTTTCGATATCTGCAAATGGTGTATACTACCTTTAACATAAAGGGGGAAACTGATGTGCATCAGTACCGTGTGGGCGTCAGTACCGAATGCACTCAGAGTTACTAGTTTACTACAAGAAAACAAGCTTGTTTCTATTTTAGGAGGTTGCCTGGGTGGGTAGGTTGGCCCAATCTGAGCAATTCGGTTTAAAAGTACGTAGTACGACCTGTGTGTTTATAGTCGTTTGCCATTATGAAATGAAACAAAATACTCAGTAAAGTCACTTTATTTGTTTTGTTATGAGAAACCAGAAAAAATTAAACAGTATGTGAATGTAAATAAAGACGTACATTTATCATCAACAATTCATCTTTATGTCATATTTTCTTTGTCATGTCAATTCACCCCCCCCCCCCCCTTTCCAAGTTTACATTGAGGTTAACTAGCGCATAAAGCCAAAAATGATCATCGATTAGACAGCGCCCTCTTGTGTTTTTCAATAGACAATAGATTTCCGGTTTTAAGCAATCTGAACGGCCGTGTATTGCCCGTCCCGAAGGAGAGGGCATTAACAATGTTCAGGCCCATAATCTTGTTTTTAACATCACCGAGCCGAGGCGCGATATTATTTTTAACAAAACTCGATTCGAGGCAGGTTCGAGCTGATGGTATCGGGTAGCACGTCACCTTGCATTTCCAGCCTTGCTCGCTGCCGACAGTACAATTTCGGCCTTGCTCGTGACGTGTTTATGTGTCATCCGTTTTGAATCTCGGGAAAACTTTTCGTTTGTACGCCCTCTGGCGGGAACTGGTTAACATACTTGTTTAAATATCGATGGTAACAACTTTTAGGTCCAAAACTCTAAACAAATCAAAGATTAAATCTTTCCAACGATTTTGTTCAATAATTTCTCTTAAATTTGTTCAAAACAACCCTCTAGCTTTAATAATGGAGCATCCAGCTCGCAAGTAATATAAGCCATGGACAACTCTTTTATGGACATAGCGAGCACGTACTGCGCAATGTCGCGCAGATGCAGCTGTGGCGAATGCGTTGTGAATTTTAGACCATGAAATATTGACTACATGTAACTGGAAAGTATTGTTTATGCATTGTGAACGTTCAACCAATAAAATAGTAAAAGGCACTGAATTGTATTGGAGTCCAAATTTCATGTGACACTGGAAAAGTGTTTACAACCAGCCAGCCATGTCTTTATCATCCGCTTAAAACCGGCCACGTGACGGGCTCTCAACCAATCGAAATGGGTAAACTGTCTTTAGGTATTCATGAATTCCAGTCAATAGCCAATCAGTCCTTGCTACCACTGTGAAAATGGATCACTGCCTTTCAGCTGTTCGTCACCATGCCAGTTGCAACCTCAGTTGTTCTTATTTTTTAAGTTGAAAAAAACAACCACTTTTTTTTTCTTTTGCTTTTTCATATACTACACCCAATTTACAACATTAAGTTATTCCACACTTTGTTTGCTCTGTTTTGCTTGGTGTCATCAGGGAACGGGACTACAATATTTATTATAAAATACTAAGTCCCAAATCATTCCATTTCTAAAAATGCTGTACCTTCAAGACTACAAAAAGGTTACACATTTAAATATTTGTTTTGGTTGAACCGAGGCATATTTCTTTCCTTGTACATTTATCACAATTTCCTGACCAATTCAAATTGTCGTTTTCCTCTGTGGCTTGTAGGTATGGGAGTTCAAACAGGTTACAGACCAAGTGTGGACAAAAATTATACCCATGGCCAACTACGGGCTCTTCCTCAAGTAAGTACTGTGCAGTTTAAAGGTCATATACACCATTTGCAAACATAAAAAAATGAAACTTCTGAATGATTAGGAAACAACTTACTTGTCTGTAAATGAATAAGTCTCAAGGATGCTGTGAAATAACAGCATTGGGTGTGCTGTGGCTTTTAACCAGTTCGCGCTGGATGACGTATATCAACGCAAAGTTTTCCCCAGATTTAAAACAGATGACGCATAAACACGCCACAAGCAAGGCCGGAAATGTCTTGGTTGTGCTTCCCAGTACTGTCGGCCTGAACCCGTCTCGAATCGAGTTTTGTTAAAAAATAATCCCGCGCCTCGGCTTGGTGATGTTAAAATAAGTGTTAAAGCTGTTTTAAAAAAATGGAATTTTGTATCAATTTTCACTGATTGCTGGCCGGTAATCGTTGATAATAACTGACTATTTTTAAACACTGCTCCCAATTTGTTTAATTTTGTTGGTAGAGCACCAGTACAGCAGTCCAAAGGTTGTTGGTTCAAGTTGGCTTCATTCAGTTTTCTTCAATGGCCACAACTTTGTTTTTTACCAACAGGAGAGAGTTGAGTGGAATTAAAGGTGGCTGGATTAGAAAGGTAGAGCTAGAACAGCAACTGCAGCATCTATACTGCTGCTCAGACACTGATGTGCTATGCTACAACATGGAGGGAAAACCACTCTTCAGATTGGTTGCGTAAGTAGAACTAGGAAAAAAGATATACCCTATACACTATTTCTTTTACATAACCCAAGTCCTGCAAAATCCTCCAATATTTATTGCTGGTGATCACTACCTGAATTCTGCAGTAGGTTTACCAATAAGCTTTGAGCAGCCAAACATGGAACAAACAGCTGCTAAATGCCCTATTATAGAAAATACCCTTGTATGCAAAGTTTTCTATCCATGACAAATAACTTAATTACACCTTGACTGAAGCTCTATGGAGAATGTGCATAGAGCACATAAAAGCAGGTCAAGTACAAAGTAACAAACAACCTCAATCTTGCAAAAACATTCAGCGTTAGTTTAGGCCTTATGACCTGGATCCTGCATTATCTTCTACTGGCAACAATACGAGTCGAGAGTTAGGACAAGTTATTATTCCTAAGACACGTCTTGGATTAAAAACCCTTCTGTAATAATCTATCGGTAAAATCTATAATTACACAAAAAAGCTCAATGTGGAGTGCCGTGGCCTCGTGGTCTGGAGCAATTGAATTTGTGATCTGTGTGTAAAGCTGTAGGTTGTGGGTTCGAGTCCGGCCTGGGACTACGGTGCGTGTGTCCTTGGGCAAGGCACTTTGTCACTCATTGCTTTTTTCCACCCAGGAGTAAGCGGGTACCTGTGGAAGCAGAGATGGTTATTATTATTAGCTGCTTTGCGCCGAAATGGCAGCATTGAGCTGTATACTCCCCAGGGAGCTGAGATGGTATTTGGAATGTTTTGTGGGCCCAATGACCGGGGTAATAATATGAAGCGCTTTGATACTGTTAGTGATAAAGCGTTATATAAGCACTGCATATTATTATTATTATTATTATTAATTTTGACAAATTTCAGAGAGCTTTATGTTTTTGTACTATTAAACGCGACGATATAAGCCATGATCCATTACATCTAGGGTCCATTGGCCCTAGAGAGGTTGAGAGGACCGGACACCAGTTTTGGAATGCTTCGGCCCTTCCGCGCCGAGCGTTTAATACAACAGGCCACATGTCAAGTAATCAGACCCGATTCAAGTTATTAGAAGTCTTGCATCATACAAGCAATAAGGCAAAGGTCGTTTACAAATGTACATGTGGTTAACGGGCAAGAATGCCATAACAACGTCTAACAATTGAACAGTAAATCTAATATATAAGAACGTGTATAACCGGCCAAAGCCTGACTTAATAAAACCCAATCAGACTATTAGCACCGAGGCTAAATCAGCAGCTACAATCATTAATTATGTAAATATTTGTTTAATTAGCCTAACTCCATGTTCACCGCCCCGAATGCGGTACCCCCCCTTTTTCATGAGGCCACGCCCCCTCATGCACCAAACCCCACCCCCCAAGACACCGGGGGGCCCGCCGGGGAAGAAGATCACCCAGACATGGGGGTTTGAGACAAACACCCAGGCACACTATGCCTGCCCAAAGATCCTTGTGTCGAACTCCAAGGATTGCAGCCGCTCACTCGGGCCAATGCCCTCCCCCCAAAAAGGGGAAGAGCCCAAAATATTAAATTGGGGTAACAACACCAACGCCCCCATGCGTCTCCATGTACCTACGCAAAGCATTGGAACCCAGAAATATGGCAATATGGAAAAACCTGGCAATAGGGAGGGTGGGAGGGGATTTGTTTTCCGACGTTGTGAACGCTCGGCGGAAAAGCAGAAGAGTGGTCGAGCCCGCGAAATCTCCAACGAGTGGGATTCAACGAGGCCCCCTATTGGCTGCCGTGGAAGTTGTATCCGGACATCCGCCACTCACGGCGCGGGGCATATAGTTTACGACTTTTGGAGGGTGCAACAGCCGTTCCCCCCCCCCCCCCTGGGCCAAAGGGGGTTGCCCGGAGACAAGCGCCGGGAAACCATATTAGATTTAGGCTGATTTGACAAGGTTCCAAGCAAAATTGATTGGTTGACCCTTTTTGTTCCCATTTAGTGCTCACAAATCTCAGATCAACGGCTGCAAGTATTCAGCACAAGCGAGGGCGCTTATCACATGCTCCAATGACAGTGACGGTATGTTTAAGTTTAATAGGGACTGAACGACACGCGCACACAAGGGCCAAAACCCTAATATGCTTTATTACTGTTGTGGACATTTCTACAATCAATAATTCATTCTTTCTGCCTTAAATGTAGGATGCACCATTTGCAGATATCAAAAACTTTTACTAATAAATTATTAAGAAATATCGTACTTATTTGAAAGTACTGTACGTAATGATTCTAAGCATCCAGCAAAATGATTGCAAAATTATATCCTATAATTGTTCAGATTTTTAAAAGTTTTATTGAACAAATTACAATCGCCGGAGGCCGATCGCGCAAAAAAAAAAAAACACACAAATACAAGAACTGCCTTACGCTGGTTGAGAACAAACTTTTTCTTGCTTTTTTCTCGGCATCCATGATTGTAAAACTTTGGACAGGTCAGTTAAACGATATTTACTAAAAAATACAACCCCCAAATCCACCCATTCCTGATAATTCAAGCATTTACCAATGGTGTAACTGACTTTTAAATGGAAAATGTAATATTTGTGTTTGCTCTAATTTTGTTAAATAGATTTATTTGGGGAGTTAGTATTGTTGTTACACTGATTTGTTTAAAGGTTTGTGTTAGTACATGTACATGTAGATGCTGGAAAACCAAGACAAACAGTTATATGTCTTGTATTATGGTTCCCTGACCCCACTCATAGATGAAAAGGAACAATTTATAAACCTTGGGTAATTTTACGGTCAGGGAACCAGTCTAGCTGACTTGCTAACAAATTGCGAACTAACTAAATGATGAATTGGGGATAAGTATTTAAAAGAAGCCAGTTTTGTACCAACCAGCGTTGGAAATTGATATAAAAATACCACTTTTCTTGAAAATGATGGCACAATATAGGTGCCATAATTTTACAAGATGCTTTATACTCTTATTTACTAACATTCCAGTAATGTATTTCACAATAATTTGGTAGTTTTGTTTTTTGATGTGTGCAAATATTGTATATATTCCCTTTAAAAACACAAACTCTTGCACTGTAACACTTGCATTTTGCATGTAAAAACAAGGTGCCAAAAGGACTACCCCTAATAAAAAATATGTGCTTAACCACCTCCCCTTTTATTGACACCTCTCCCAAATGAAAGGGTTCAAATGTTGTGATGTTTTTAGTTTTAAAGATTTTCTAAATTGTTCATTTTTTTGCCATAGGATGTAGTAGGATATTAATCTTTGCTAAGGCCCTAATTGTGTTTTTTTTAAACCTTTTTATAATGTTGTGGTCACCTTATTAACAGTGAAAGTCTGGAGCATGACCGGCGGTCATGTCCACACCTTCCGAGGTCACTCCAGGTCAGTGACTGGTATAGTCCTCCATCCCGAGACGTCCACCCTCGTGCTGACCAGCTCCACGGATGGCACGGTCAGAATGTGGTCTCTGGACATCATGGAACCCATGTACACGTAAGTCAGGCAGACTCATCAGTAGCGAGTCAAGTCTGTCACGAGTTGTCACGAGCTGTCACGAGCTGTCACGTGTTGTCGCGAGCTGTCATGAGTTGTTGCGAGCTCTCGCGAGTTCTCGCGAGTTTTCGCGAGTTTTCGCAAGCTCTCGCAAGCTCTCGCAAGCTCTCGCAAGCTCTTGCAAGCTCTTGCAAGCTCTCGCAAGCTCTCGCAAGCTCTCGCAAGCTCTCGCAAGCTCTCGCAAGCTCTCGCAAGCTCTCGCAAGCTCTCGCAAGCTCTCGCAAGCTCACGCAAGCTCTCGCAAGCTCTCGCAAGCTCTCGCAAGCTCTCGCAAGCTCTCGCAAGCTCTCGCAAGCTCTCGCAAGCTCTCGCAAGCTCTCGCAAGCTCTCGCAAGCTCTCGCAAGCCCTCGCAAGCCCTCGCAAGCCCTCGCAAGCCCTCGCAAGCCCTCGCAAGCCCTCGCAAGCCCTCGCAAGCTCTCGCAAGCTCTCGCAAGCTCTCGCAAGCTCTCGCAAGCTCTCGCAAGCTCTCGCAAGCTCTCGCAAGCTCTCGCAAGCTCTCGCAAGCTCTCGCAAGCTCTCGCAAGTTCTCGCAAGTTCTCACAAGTTCTCACAAGTTCTCACAAGTTCTCACAAGTTCTCACAAGTTCTCACAAGTTCTCACAAGCTATTCAAATGTTTTGTAACAAAGACATTCCATTGTTATTGTTTCTTGTTACCTTTGACCGGACTTGTGTCATAATTGTGACTGGAGAGAATTGTGATTTACTGGAGATGGTCTTGATCATGCTTATTACACAGAAACGCTATGGATTTCTGCACAATTATTTGCATTTTTGTAACCTTTTGGAGACATCGCTTTGTTCTCATTTACAAAATGCTTAGAAAATCAAACAATTTGTTTTCAAAATGCTTCAATTTCAACCTCAATTCATTTCTTGGGTTGAAATTTCGACCAAATAATATACCCTATATTTAGGGATACCGGACTTCTGGCAATTGCTGGTATTCTGTTGTTCTTCTTTCATATTTGTGGAAAAAAAATCCGGCCTTCGGCATTTGTGGGCCAGAACCGTGCAAAAGCGAAATACAACCGCAAGACTGACATACAGCGCTAGCGCTTTCCTACTTTCATGCTGCAATATACGTGTCAAGAACTCGCACATAACGATTTGATTTACATGACATAGGGCACTGAACATATGCAACAGACATTAGACTTGTAAATTCAAGTCTGGGGAACGGTCATTTTTGGGGGGAAGTTGCTGGTACGTACGTACACAAAAAAGGGCATGTGCTGTACAGGGCAAAATACGATAAATCAACGACTTAGTCGATCAAGTCTAGTTCCACACAGTTTTTTAGGGAGCTTGCGTGCACTGTGTGTGCAAACAACATGGCGGAATAGCAACAGCAGCATGAACAGGGATCGTTTCGCGGAGCTGAACATTGCAGTGTTTTGACTTTAAAATGGAAATCGAAAGCAAAGCAAAAAAAAAGACAGAGTCTTTTAACAGCACAACTCGGTTCATTAGAAAAACACGATGTATTAAAGTGTAGGTGAGTGTTTTTTATAATGTGCATGCACTGTTAAGTCAGGTGCCTGTGCGCACGAATATGCGTATGTATTGACCGCCAATTGTGGTCGTCAGACAAAAGAATTGGGTACGTTCACGATTGACAAAACGTCCACGATTCCAAATAGTGTACAAATCCTATGGAGGTCATCAGAAAACGTTAGAGTATAAACAAAAGAAGGGAAAACGGTCGGACAATGCCCCGTCTACGATTGGCGGTGTTTACCAACCTGGTCACCTACATCATCCATTCTAAAAAAACAATTCCGGCCCTGGACTGCTGACACACTAGCATCCCTGGGGTCAATTTCATATAGCTGCTTAAGCATACAAATTGCTTATAAACACAAAACATTCTTGCTTAGTAAAACCAGCTTACCAGCCACAACTCCATGTGATGTATATTATTAATTATTTAGCATTCGTATTTAGCTGTTGTTAGCTTAGCAAGGATTTTTGTGCTATAAGCAAAATGTTTTGCTTAAGCAGCTTTATGAAATTGGCCCCTGTATATTATACACTAACCCTAACTCACATTCTAACCCTAGATTTTGAGTAAATTTGATTCAACTTATTAATCTATTTTCTGAAAAACCTTGTGGAGACGTATTCATTCCCATTGTTCCCATTGTGTTCACATCTCCACAGGGTACCATATTTTCCTCCATTCAGTTTTAGTTGTGTGTAGTTCGCGCTACACGCACGCAACCTATATGTGACCTGTCCCACAATATGAGAGTAAATTCGGGAAATTGAGATATTGGTATTTTCAAATTATTGAAGAAGAGAGCTAATTTCTAATGGTACATAACACTTGGGGGGTTTTGCAATAAATCATCTGATCGCACCAAAAAAATGGGAATATGTAGCGGAGGACTTGGGCTTTCCAAATAACGCAAAATCTCAAAATTGACCACACCTTCATATTTTGACTTTGGATGGCCATATGTGACCCGCTCTATCGAAATCAGGAATAAGTCGCTGAGGCCGTTTTACGCAATCGACCGTTGAAGTGAACGCATGGGTGAAAATCGTGACCAAGTTGATTTTCTTAACATTGTATTTTCAGGAAGTGTAGCAGATTATTGTCATTAATTTCTTGTTTGTAAAAACGATCAATAAAGATGTAAATGAAGAGGATTTGTGTGCGCTGTCCGTATGATTTTGGTTAATTTTGTTTATTTCAAAGCTGTTTTTCTCGTAATATGGATTCGGCAAATAAATATACACCTGTCGTCTTCATCAGACCATAACTCGTTAACCAAAGAAGATACACACTTGTGATGGGTATCATTAGAAAGCTTATAACATTTCCTTTCTCACCATGTGCATATTTTAAAAAGTCATTTTGATACTTATTCCTGATTACGATGGAGCGGGTCAGATATCTCCAAATCACATTGTGCGACTTTACTCTCATATTGTGGTGACAGGTCACATATGCGCACGTTGTGCGTCCCTCACACCAGGCTCTAAAAAGGTTGTTAAGAAGTGCCCTCTGCCGTTCGTGCACAGAATCCATTGATGAGGCAAACCGTTTTTTCTCATCTGCTGTATCTAGGATTGTGATTTCGACAGACGGCATCGAGTGGCTCGGCCTGACCGGCGAGCGGTTTCTGTGGACCGCCACTCACCGGGACGTGTCGGTCTGGCACCTGAACCATGTGGTGCAGTTCTATGCCCTGGCTCGCTGCAGGGTCATGGCATTGCGTGTCGCTGGATGTGACGGGAAGACTAGCAGACTGGTGGCTGTTGGAGAGGATAGCAGGTTGGTATGAATATTTATGATATTTATGATATTTATGATATTTATGATATTTTGATAATTTGATATTTATGATATTTATGATATTTATGATATTTATGATATTTATGATATTTATGATATTTACGATATTTACGATATTTACGATATTTACGATATTTACGATATTTACGATATTTACGATATTTACGATATTTACGATAATTACGATAATTACGATAATTACGATAATTACGATAATTACGATATTTACGATATTTACGATATTTACGATATTTACGATATTTACGATATTTATGATATTTATATTTATGATAATCATGATATTCATGATAATCATGAATTGATATTTGTTCATATTACATGTACAAAATGCATAATAATGCGAACTTTAATCAGTCATAAGTTGTTAATATAAGGTCCTATTGAAGTGCAAAAAACAGTGTTGTAAGGAAAATGGTATCCTCTTTTATAATACCTAAGAATCCTTGTTTCAACCTCTGCCCAGTTCCGTCTCATTTGGCCTGAACCTTTTACATAATATGTGTAAGGAGGCATTATATCATACCCCTCTTGTTTTTCAGTGTTCGTCTGATTTCTATGAAGGATCAGAGAAGCCTATCAACCGTTCTTCCTCCTCCGTCAATCTCTCCTTTACAACAAGTCCTAGGTGTTACCTACAACAGAGAATGCTCCATGGTGTATCTACTCATTAATCCTCAAGAAATCTGGGTCTACACAATGAGGTGGGTAGTTTAAAAAGGCCCATGTAATGTAAAGTTTTAATTCAATTCTAGAAAATACACATGTTTCCCCAATCAATCGGAAAGTCACTGTACTAAAAGCAAGAAGAAAGATCTTTGTAAAAAGTGTCAAGATAGACTCTTTCATAATCAAATTTGAATCCCGCCTTGTCAATTTTCTTGTTCACTTCGAAATGTATGCAAATTTACCTAGTCAGTTCCCCTCAAGTAGTTGTGTTTAGGCGGCTTACTGAAATTGACTAGCCGTGATTCTGCAGTCCGTATGCGTTCTGGCCGATAAGTCTGCAGTTGCTAAGGGAGGCGAGAATCTGCAGACTGGATGCGGGGTGTGTGCGTTCAAGCGCTGCGAGTTTAATGAGCTTCACCAGCCATGCGCTATTGTCATCTCAACAATGATATAATGAATAAACATGAGTCACTAGAGACCTCATGAATCCCGACGGCCGGTACGCAGAAAGACGTACTACAAAAATAGTACATGAATTAGGATACGGTCGTTTTACGAGTTCTGAATCGCAAACAAAATCAAGCTGCTTTCGGCTAGACCAATCCTCAAAAATCAAGTAAAAGAAGTTTAAGATTCCTACCTCGAGTGTTGGACATACTAGAAATGTTGCTTTTCATAATTTGAGCTCTTCTTTTTTCGAAAATACGACGTCAACCCATGCGTCAACAGAGCGAAATCTCTATTCCTAGTTCCGGATCGTTTTAACCAGTTCCCGATTTTTAGATATGTGGATCGGGTAAAAAAAATGTTTCGTAAATAACGAAAAAATAATCGCGCGAAAATCTATTTTCAGCTAGGATCACCCTGAATAAAGCAGATTTTCTGAAAACGTATTAAATAATTAATATAAATAAATTTCATTTTAAATACTTACACAAAAGTTTAAAAAGAGGACTTTTGAAATGATTATCGTTTAACGTTAGACAGAGCAACAAGCCTGCCTGTGCTGCATAGCCTAGCCGGCGGCCCGGCGCGGCCAAACGAAAACTGCCCCGGCACAAAACACGTCACATAAATCGCTTAATTGCTCGCGTGTAGTTGGTACTTATGGTAAGGCATACACTTTACACACAATCCGAACTACATGTACATGGTACAGGTACATGGCCTAGGCACGTGGTGTTCTCATAAATTGTTATCCCTCCCACGTAAAAAATAAAATTAATCGGAACAATTGTAGAAACTAACGTATAGAACGTGAAATAAAGCTTTGCTATTATATTAAACAGAATAAGAAACATAAAAGACTGAAAAGCTACGTAAACGCTAATAAAATTAAGTATAGGTGGTAGAAATTGTCTTTTTACCAGGGGTGGACGTTCATATCATGTATTGGCCAACTTGTTTAATGGTTGCTGCAAATGTCCGTGGCCAGCTCTGCGTTGCTCAGGATGTAATTTTGCGGCTCCTGTGAGTTTCTACAAACCGTCCAAACATATTCAAAGTGCGAGTCGGAAATCTAGCCAATTTTGTTTTCTAGATTTTTCATTGACAAAAAAGTGTTTCACAAATCTTTAACGCTACCTTTTAAAATGCACTTCATCCGAGAAATAAATAGTCTGAAAGTCCACCCCCCCCCCCCCCCCCCCCCCCCCCCCCCCCCCCCCCGCCCCAGGGACTAAACAAAAAATTACCAAAAGCAAAAGTCATTTAACAATTTAACACTGGTTTCCTTGACAACAATGTTCCTATGCAACCATCCTTGTTTAGGCCTTTATTAGCGTCTTCAGGC
The DNA here is from genome assembly GCA_037893245.1 of Crossaster papposus. Lineage (NCBI taxonomy): Eukaryota > Metazoa > Echinodermata > Asteroidea > Velatida > Solasteridae > Crossaster > Crossaster papposus. The sequence continues at coordinate 649,399 of JBAIAA010000290.1, read as the reverse complement.
CGATAATCTCATTGGTGCTAGAATTCCGTCTCCATGACAATCTGCTGTCTTGCACTTAGTTCCCACGGTCAATACTTGGCGATGGGCCAAGAAGTTTCCCGCGAAAAGCATCAGTTTAAGTTGTGGACGGCTGTTTACTGTGCAAGTAGTAGACCTAAATGTGTTCGTCAATGTTCCTACATGGAGGTCTGCAAGCGCCGTCATCCCCGACGATTTAAGCTGCTTGTTTAAGTATTTTTAAAAATAACATTTAATTGAATTGATATAAATCTGCCTAGGATTTTCTAATAGTTTACCTGTCCCAAAACAACTCCAAATGATGTCAACAAGACACCGTGTGTAAAAACAAAACCAACGTTATACTGTATCATAAAAAAACGAATTTGTCCACCCCAAAAATTTTACATTTATAAATTATCAGAGTGTATGGTCTAGTAGGCTGAATGACCAGGGGATTGGAAGTTATTCGCCAGATGCAGACAACATGGTCCCGGGAACAGGGAGTTTATGAATAACTCACTGGAATTACTTTTGTCGACTGGTAACAATTATATAATTGAGAGATACCTTTCCTACATGATACAGCATTGTCGCCATGTGTGTTTTTCTAATCATCCTAAAAAATAATATTTCCTTGCCTGTCTATAATTATAAAATAAATATGTATTTATAAAATTCCTATAAACATTATTAAACAACGGATGTTCACAATGAATATATATTAAATCAGGCCTAACGTGGCATACTTTCGGATTGTGCGAATGTAAACAATTCGTTAGACCATGTACCGGTATAATAAAATGGTCAGACAATCCATGCAGCTAGCTATGGTATGTTGTCGCCAGCCCAGGAACACCGTGGACGGAAGAATAATAAGCAACCGTTGATTATCCGTCCAGAGGCCTGCTACAGTGTCGAAAAACACCGACGATTTGCACCATACCATCAGCATTGGGAAGAATTAATTTGCTTTAATTTATCAACTTGGAGAAGAAACTTCTGTACTGGAAGTTGTGCCACACAAACATTGTCCGTTAAAATTACTTGTGCGTCCCATATCTGCATTTTCAGAGTGCATACATAAACGGTCGTCGTGTTCCCCGTAGCTAGCTAAATGTAGCAACTTGAATTATTGCGTGCCAGCGGGAATTCCCCGAGGACGTTTTCCAAACCCCAACTTCGTCTCCACTAAGGCTTCGTTCCTGTAGTTTGGCAATAATGATGGAGCCCGCATAGGGCCTAGGCTGGGGTTTGGAAAACGGCCCGCGTGCTTTTAGTTCCGAGTTGTGCAATGCATGCGTGCGATCGCGAAGATCGCTGGAAAGTTCGAATTGTGTAAATAGGCTGTTTCGTGTATAATATCGCGTATAAATTCGTTTAGCAGTTTAAACATAAAGATGGATAGAATATGCAAGATAAAGGTATCAGAGGAAATAAGAGATTCTAATCTTTGTTTAAATGATGCAAACTTTAAGAAACTTTGTGATTAATTTTGCAGTGTCTGTTCGTGAAAACAGAAAAAGGACATGTATCAATTAGTCCCTTCGTGAAAACGAAAAACTCGATAGGGATACATTTTTCTTAATCCCCTAAAATAATCCCCCTTAAAAATAATAAATAATATCTCTTAACAATTTAAAACCAATGCCCTCTATCTTTTTAATGTCGCCAATAACCAGTTTGGTATGCTATTTGGTCAACTATTCTGTATTTTGTTCCCTAATATTTATAATAGTAAACCGGGCCCTCCAAATAACGAACACGATCGTTAACTTATAAATAATACTTGTACTTGGACCGTTTACAAAATCCCTGGCTTCGGCTCTGTATCAGGCTAAAGCCTATTGCTAAACTGCAGAACGAAGACAAAGCTCTTCATGATCGTGATCCGGGGCCAGTATGCCAACCATCAAAATAGTTGCGGTTTTGCAAGTCGGTATTCTGCAGACTGACCGGCCATCGTCGTAACTATTCATATTTAAATTAGCTCCCTAGCGCTCCAGCTGGCCCGGCGGGTCTGCAGAAGATCGGGTATATTCACGTTGTTTGTTATTTAAATGAAGCGTTCTGGCCCGTGCTAGGACGGGTAACTAAGGGATCTTTTGTTTAAAAAGTCTGCAGGAGTCTGCAGAAAGAACGCAGCCGGCACGGCTAGTCAATTTCGGTAAGCCGCCTTAAAAGTCGTATCCTCATTTGGTGATCCCCACAGTGTCGCTTCCCAGGTTGTATCGTAAAATCGGACAGGATCCCTGGCCACACTTCATTCTGGTGTTTATGGCTTCTGACTAGCACCCTCGAACAAAGATACTGACAATTTGGGAGACCGCCAACATATAGGGCAAGATATAGCTCAGTTGGTAGACTGTCGGTCCGGTATTTCAGAGGTCGCAGGTTCGAGTCCCGCCTTGTCAATTTCCTTGTTCACTTTGAACATTTATAATCAAATTCTAATTGACTTTGTGGTTTGTTTGTCATCAGGACGGACCCAGCATGTCGCACTGCAGTCTGGGATACAGACCGTCTGCAAATGAAAGTCAACAGAGGGCAGTCTGCTGGTAGCCGAGCTGGCTCTTCTGCTCCTATAACACCCAGGCAAGTCTGTACAATAGACCCCCATGAAGCCCCACACCTTAACCCTAACCCTCCAGGATATTTTGGCTAGAAACCCTGCCAGACGCATCAGATTGCATACTTTGTCACATTGACTTGTGTGCAGAGTGCAGCAAGGTCAAGCAGTCACCACAGATGCACTGTGCTGGGTCCGGCAGGGTTAGGGTTAATGTCTTGACCAATCATAGACCTGGGGCCTGTTTTGGCAAGAACAACCAAGAACTGTATCGGTCGTTAGTCATTGATTGAGCGTTTTGGCGTGCTCGGTTGTGCCGTGATCATGTGACTCTTCCGACTAACGTCGAACTGACGGTTTGGGTTGGTTGCCACTTGAAATTAAAGATGGCGGAAAAGTGAATATGTTGCAAAACATTCGGAAAATAATTTGTTCTTTAGTTTTTAGTGGTTGACTTGGTATTTTAATAATATGCAATTGAAAATACAATCGTGTGGAGCAAATAGTGAAAATAAGTCTATTCATCACAACTCAAACTCGCTAAATCAGAAAAAAGAACTATGTCGTCTGCCAAGTGTGTCGTCTGCTACGCCAGTTCGTAATGTTGGGCCTCTGTGAACGACGAACAGTGTCCAGTCATGCGTTTTTCGCGCGTTGAACAATAACTGTTTCCGGTCGCAGTTATGGCGCCAGAAACAGCTCTTGGTTCAGGTTTCTGGTCACAGCAGTGGATGTAAGGCTTCACTATGCTTGCCTCGTCTTGCTGTTTACAGACTCCAGTCGGTCATGAAGGGTCTGTCCTCAGTCCAGTTGGGCCACACCCTGCCAGCCCACCGTGCTACCTCCCAAGGCAGAGGGGCTCACCAGACAACAGCTCCTTGTACCTCCGTCGCCACCGTCACCTCGCCCATCATGCACTGGACAGAGGAGGGATTCGTCTGTCCGTTAAATCAGAGCTTCCTGGTGCTCGGCTTAAAGGTGGGATAACTGAAATAGGTCAAAGGTCATGTAAGGGTCATATGAGGTAGTCATTTTAATACAAATGCAAACAATTTGACTTAAAAAAAAACCGCGAAACTTATAGGGGTCGACCGCGGGAAAATGCGACACTTGTATAAGTGCCAGTGGTAATTTACCTATCGACGTTTGTGATATAGCCACGCCCCTAAGACAACTTTACACACGTGCAGCACGTGGATGCGGTGTGCAAAACGTGCAGTAGCGCGTTACGTGGAATCATTGCATATAGGCTCTCTCTGACTGGATACAGGAGTTGTTTCAGATTTTTGAGACAACTTTGTCCACGTGTACATTACATGCAGACGCTCGGTGCAACCACTTATCGCAAAAAAATAGCTTTTCCCATTTTCCATTCACTTGTTATATCGTGTATCTGAATAATGCAGACTCTCTGGACCCCACTCATATATTAATCGTCTAAAGAATAGGAAAAACAATTCTGCAGCTTGTAGGTTTGAGTCCCAGCTATGGCACTTCTATGTCTAAAGGCCGGTTTATACTTCACATGAAAGCGATTACGATGCGAATTTGATGTCCCAAAGTATTCGCTGCAAAAATTTGCCGGACTCGAAATGTCAAATTTCAAAGTAAACAAAGAAATTAGCAAGGCGGTATTAGAACGTGCGAACTCCAGAATACCAGACCGGCGCTCTACCAACTCAGCTATCTCGGTCGGTCTCCAAAATGTTTTAGTATCTTTGTTTGAGGGCGCTGGTCAAATTTTAATTTTAAATTTAAATTTTACGATACAACATTGTGGGGGATCACTTTATGAGGACAGAACTTTTTAGTAGTAGTACATTTATTTCAACGCTGCCATTAACACAGAATAGAAGAAAACAGAATTCACTTTAACAAAGAATAAACAATTAAATGATCTAATTATAATTATATACAGAAGTATTAAATTAATTAATGACAACATTTAGGTATAAGGTGAAGCGAATTGCTTTTGTACCCTAACCTATTGACAGACAATCTATATGGTCAACACACAGGACAAAGGACATTATACGTAAACAAACAATATAACGAAACACACACTGGAAAACACAAGCTGGTGAGAGACAAAACCACAAAAATTAAGTTCATAAATTAAAACTAATTATATGTATGTGAATCAAAAAGATAGAATTTCAGCTTTTTAACAAATATAATACACAAATAAACCACAGGGGAAACTGACTAGGTAATTTGTTTGCAATTTTGCAGTGCGAAACTTCTCCCGTGGTGTCACAAATTCGCATTCGCAATCGCGCCAAGTATGAACTGGCCTTAATATGAGTAGAGGCATGATTAAATACCTTGCAGTGGACTAGTCACCCATCCTAACCCTATCCATATTGTGAAGAGATCAAATCGTCTCTTCTCAGTTTGAGGGGCTGGTTCTTCCACACTTTCCTCTGTAACCCATACCTCGAGTGGCCTTTGGCCTTGTGATGGGCAATTTGCATTAAAACAAAAATTGCGATCTGCGGATCATTTGTTGTCCCAGTTTAAACAAATATGTGCATATAATTTCATTGTTTGTGATAGGACGGACGCATTCTGTTCATGGATCCAATGGAGTATGGCCACCGTTACTGTGAACTACAAGCAAGTAAAGATGCAGTGAGTATTGGTTTGATAGTACAGTGGAACGCCACCATAATGAACATCACAGGATCAACTGATTTTGCTCGGTTATCTATTGTTTAGTATAGCGATTTTCAGCCGCTGGTCTATCACGTGCCATTTCTCAAGGTGGCGCCCGTCCATTTAAATAGCGCCCTCCTGTGGCCTACTTCAAGTGCATCTTTTAATATTCATCAAACCAAATTCTAGAGCCACCCGTCACTTTTTAATATAAAGCACCAGCTATTTGACGTTTGGGAATTAAACACGGCTTAAATAGCATTGGATATACCAAGTGGATTTCTAAAATTATATTATATTTGGGGCCACAATCAGCATTCGGGGCGCATTCCCATTCAGCCGAATGCAGCTGCGTGCACATGACGCACTGAATCAACCTTTGATAATAGTGCGGACGTGTGCATGGAAGTCGTTTAAACGCTTGCGCGCATCATTCGCGGATTACAAATCAACTACCAATGAAAATTTTGTAAAATGTATCTCTGAGACGCATCTTCGGAGATGACCTTCTTTTATTTGTTTCTCAAAAAAAACAGCATGCCAGAAGAAACAATTTCACAGGGATTTTTCTTTACAACAAAAACGATTTTCAACAGTATTTTGGTTGGTTACTTTTTGGATAGCTGCAAATAAGGTATACTTCATGGGCCAAAGTTTGGAGTTTTCCCCTTTTGTGAGGAATTGCTGTTTTCTAAAACAATTCTGAAGCAAGCTATTTTTGACTTTTCCTCTCTGCGTAGATCTTTGACATGGAGTTTGACCGCGTCCACAGCGCCCTCGTGGCCAAGAGCCACCTGCGAGACGAGGATGTCTATCAGTTCTGGTCCTTACCGAGTCTGGAGCTCCAGCATCTGGTGATGGTTCCCAGGGATGTCACGGGCTTCGGCAGATTGGTAGGTGCTTAGAACACATGAGGTGTAAGCGAGTCAATCGCAAGCCAGTCAATCGCAAGCCAGTCATTAGTCAAATGACGAGCCAATCACAAGCCAGATTGCAAAAAATCTCGACTCAAATCACAACTCAAATCACAAGCCGGTTACAACTCGAATTACAACCCAAATACAAATCAAATTACTAATCAAATACAAATCAAATTACAAGCCAAAAACAAGTCAAATCACAAGCTAATTACAAGTCAAATTACAAGTCAAATTGCAAGCCAATCACAAGTCAAATTGAGAGCCAAATACAAGTCGAACCACAAGCCAAATACAACTAGAACCACAAGCCAATCACAAGTCAATTTGCAAACCAATCAGAAGTCAAATTGCAAGCCAAATCACAAGTCAAATCGCGAGCCAAATCACAAGTCAAATTGCGAGCCAAATCACAAGTCAAATTGCGAGCCAAATCACAAGTCAAATCGCGAGCCAAATACAAGTAGAATCACGAGCCAAATACAAGTAGAATCACAAGCCAAATACAACTAGAATCACAAGCCAAATACAACTAGAATCACAAGACAATCACAAGTCAAGTTGCAAACCAATCACAAGTCAAGTTGCAAACCAAACTCAAGTCAAATCACAAGCTAATCACAACTCCAATCACAAGCAATCACAACTCTAATCACAAGCAATCACAACTCTAATCACAAGCAATCGCAACTCTAATCACAAGCCAATCTTTCTACTCTTCCTAGACATCCTGTTCTGCTCAGCCAAATCAAAAGCCAAATCACACATCACAAATCACACATCACACGTCGAATTACAAGTCCAATCACAAGCCAATCACAAGTCAATCACAAGTCAATCACTTGTGATCGACTTGTGATTACTTGTGTGAACATTTGTAGTCACCGAACAACAATACTGACCAGAAAATAAGTGTTTTAGTTTGAAAATCAATTCTTGTGATACAACACCTCCAAAAAGCATGGACCAATGCAACTACATTGTATACATCCCTCTCCCCCCCCCTTTTTTTTCTTCAGGGTTCTGTCTTTATGACTGGTCACAATGACGGTAGCTTGTCGCTACACAGGCTGAAACCGGTCACCAACATGATGGGCTATTCCACTAGCGATGTAGGGGTGGAGATCCGAGAAACCCGCAGGGACCACACTGCACCTATAGTGGCCGTGGACTCCTGCCCAAATCTTGCCATCTTTGTTTCCTGCAGGTTAGGAATCTCAGTAGAGTTATTGTGTAATGAATTTTAAGTCCAAATTATATCTTTCAGATATTTGACCTGTCACCACAAAATGAGAATAAAGTCGCATGATGTGATTCAGAGATATGGCCATCCAAAGTCAAAATATGAAGGGGTGGTCAATTTTGAGATTTTGCGTAATTTGGAAAGCCCAAGTCCTCTACATATTCCCATTTTTTGGGTGAGATCAGATGATCGAAAACCTCTTAAGTTAGTGTTTGGATTAAAGTCCATTAGTGGTCTAATTAACACGGTAATTAAACATGCAAATCAGGTCCTCATAAGTATCCTGCGTTTTCAAATTTTTTATAATTTGTTGTTTATACAATAGTTTGTATGTGTGGAAAATTTCAGGAAGAAATAATGATTAGAACATAGCCGTTGCTATGCTCAACCGAACCTTACTTGTCCTGTTTTGTAATCTTTTGCATGTTTAACCCTAAATCCCTCACCATTGTTATTGAACAATACAATTCCTTCAAAATCCTCCAACTTCCTTTGTTGTGTAAGGAGTTAGGGTTAAAGTAAGTTTTCTCACAAACACGTTTTGTGAAACCCATGAATTTATAGAACGCTGTAAAAAGTAAAACCCCCAAGTGTTATGTACCATTGGAAAGCTCTTTTTCCCAAGAATTTGAAAATACCAATATCTCAATTTCCAATATTTCCGACTTTACTCTCATTTTGTGGTGACAGGTCACATAATATGTGTGGGTTTTTATGCCTCAAAACTATCATTGCTTGGCTAACATACTTGGTGCTTAAAGTCATGTTCCTATTGGACTTTTTCTGTTTAACGTACCGCGACTTTTCTGTATAATGACAATATTCAATTCAATGGGAACGCGCGGTAGATTAACGTACCTGTCAACAGACTGCGGCGGTGATGTAAAACTACCCGGCTGAAAGTGGTAGCGAAAATTTGTTGCTCAGCCGAGATAAAGTTATCAGGGAGGCTGAAAAGTCCAATGCAAAACAGCCTGGACCTGCAGAAGTACTGCAACCACGCATAAACTGCTATGTCTTTCGTAGAGTGCCGTGGCCTCGTGGTCTGGAGCATTGAATTTGTAATCTGTAGGTAAAGCTACAGGTTGTTAGTTCGAGTCCCGCCTGGGACTACGGTGCGTGTGCCTTTGGGCAAGGCACTTTGCACTCATTGCTTCTCTCCACCCAGGAGTAAATGGGTACCTGTGAGGGCAGATCAGAGATGGTTATTGTGGTTGATTTAGCTGCTTTGCGCTGAAATGGCAGCATCGAGCTGTGTACTCCCCAGGGAGCTGAAATGGTATTTGGAATGTTTCATGGTCCCAATGACCGGGGTAATAATGTTAAGCGCTTTGAAACTTTGGTAATGAAGCGCTATATCTGATTTTTCGCAAAATCGTCAAAATTTAAATCGGTGTATCACAAGAACGCAACATGCTACAGACCTCCAACATATATCAAATTAAAGAGGACAGTGCACTCTTTCTAATGGTATACATACCTCTGTTTGTCAAATTTTCGACATCTGACTCATTTTCACAGAGCAGGTCAAATATGTGACCTGTCACCACAAAATGAGAGTAAAGTCGTGATTTGGAGATATGGCCATCTAAAGTCAAAATATGAAGGGGTGGTCAATTTTGAGATTTTGCGTAATTTGGAAAAACCCGAGTCCTCTACATATTCCCATTTTTGGGGTGAGATCAGATGATCAAAAACTTCTTAAAATCTGTGATTTTGAGAAGTGTTTGCGTAGTTAGTGTTTGGACTAAAGTCCATTAGTGGTCTAATTAACACGATAATTAAATATGCAAATCAGGTCCTCGTAAGTATCCGAGGTTTTCGAAATTTTGATATTTTGTTGTTTATACAATAGTTTGTATGTGTGGACAATTTCAAGAAGAAATAATGATTAGAGCATAGTCATTGCTATGCTCAACCGAACCTTGTCCTGTTTTGTAATCTTTTGCATGTTTTGTTTAAGATGTTTAAAGTAAGTTTTCTCACAAACACGTTTTGTGAAACCCATGACTTTCTAAGGCACTGAAAAAAGTATTTATCGCAAAACCCCCAGTGTTATGTACCATTGGAAAGATCTCTTTCTCAAGAATTTGAAAATGCCAATATCTCAATTTTTAATATTTCCGACTTTACTCTCATTTTGTGGTGACAGGTCACATATAAGCAGCGCACATTATTTTGTCTTTGAGGTCAAATGTGACTGTGCTTTATAAGCAGTGAATAACGCTCACTCTGTTTTGGATTGTTTGTTTCTAGTTCTGATGGTGCCATTAAGGTATGGGATACAGACAAGCTACTCCTGACTGAGATAGCTCTGGATGAGCCTGTCAGCTGTGCACACTTCATCAACACTAGAGGGGACCTCATGATGGGATATATGAACCACCTATTTGTCATCGACCACACCAAAAGTAAAGTTATATTTGAATATTGGGTGTTGCTCTAATAGCATTGTTTAATTGAACTGAATATTAATTATTTATACATTAATTAGTAAATTGTATTTTGAGTTATGAAATTAAGTTATATAATGGTTGGAAAGGCCACAACGTAAGCTTTCATTTGGTATATAACAGCACTCCGTAGCCCCTCCCGTTTTAAAGATATGTCGTGTTTACATATTGATTAATTCCTTGGAGTTTAAATTACACAACTGAGAAAACAGGCTTTGAAATAGCCGGCTCTGTTGTAGTAAACTAATGGATTTCTAAAAAAAGTCGTATCAACTGATTGGAAATTCCATGAAAGCTTTCAAAATTTACCCGAGTTATTTGTCACATCTGAATTTTTCTTTAAACAAAATTAATCTGCTTTATTGAATACCTCCTTTTGTGCAGCCGAAACTCAGTTCAATTGATAATGGAGATGTATTGGATGAATTCATTTTTTGCACTAGTTTTACTATCATCAAGCAAGACTCGGTTTCCAGAGGAAAATCTTGAAACAGGTAAATTCAGAATGCTGTAACTTTTTATATTATTTGAGTTTTAATTTGTTTGTTTAGTCTGTATGCACCATCAGTGTATGTACTGGTACCGGTATCTAATTACATTTAACTCTTTCTTTGCCAATGTAAAGATTACTTGACCGTTTTGACTATAGAAAATAAATGCTTACGGTTTAAACATGTGATAGACTGAACTCACTCTTGAACTTGGATCCAGTGGTGAATGTATTAAAAAACGTCAAGATAAAGATGCTAAAAAGTACTTCAATATGAAACAAATATGCTTCCAATCGCGAGTCCAATCGCGAGTCCAATCGCGAGTCCAATCGCGAGTCCAATCGCGAGTCCAATCGCGAGTCCAATCGCGAGTCCAATCGCGAGTCCAATCGCGAGTCCAATCGCGAGTCCAATCGCGAGTCCAATCGCGAGTCCAATCGCGAGTCCAATCGCGAGTCCAATCGCGAGTCCAATCGCGAGTCCAATCGCGAGTCCAATCGCGAGTCCAATCGCGAGTCCAATCGCGAGTCCAATCGCGAGTCCAATCGCGAGTCCAATCGCGAGTCCAATCGCGAGTCCAAACGCGAGTCCAAATCGCGAGTCCAATCGCGAGTCCAATCGCGAGTCCAATCGCGAGTCCAATCGCGAGTCCAATCGCGAGTCCAATCGCGAGTCCAATCGCGAGTCCAATCGCGAGTCCAATCGCGAGTCCAATCGCGAGTCCAATCGCGAGTCCAATCGCGAGTCCAATCGCGAGTCCAATCGCGAGTCCAATCGCGAGTCCAATCGCGGGTCCAATCGCGGGTCCAATCGCGGGTCCAATCGCGGGTCCAATCGCGGGTCCAATCGCGGGTCCAATCGCGGGTCCAATCGCGGGTCCAATCGCGGGTCCAATCGCGAGTCCAATCGCGAGTCCAATCGCGAGTCCAATCGCGAGTCCAATCGCGAGTAACAAAATAGGATAACAAAGCATTGCCTTTGTCACGGCTAATTTAAAGAGCTTGAATTTTGACCTGACTTGGGACTGTATGACTTGTGATGAGCTTATAAGACTGTGCTTGAAGCTCTAAAGTGGCTTACTCAACAGATACACAAAGGAACTGGGTCGGATTACTGGCTTATATCTTTTCTTTTCTTTTGTGGTCGAAACCAGAGTCTGAGATCTATGAAGATCCTGCAGTGCGCTACGAGGGAGCCGCAGAAAACCCTGATCCGTTAGACTTAGATAGCTACCTGGTTTGTAGACAGAACCTAAAACAATTGCATGATAATAACAATCCCCATTTCCTGTAGTCTGTTTACAGGCATTTCTTAGTCTTAAAATACATTTGTGACGCATTCTGGCAAAATGAGACAGAACTACCGGTAGGCACATTGGAGAAAACTGCAAAATAATGAATACTGGACGATTCTTTTAAATTTTTAGATTTATTGATATTTGTTATCTGTAGTATGCCTACTAACTATATTTTGTAAAGAAAAATTATGGAAGTAGTGGAATACAAGTTTTTAAGGAAAAGCAATTGACATTTTTCATATCACATGTACCAAACATTTTACTTTTGCATCATGTTGATAAATGTGAACTTTAAACAGTATGTCCGATTGAAGCGCAACAAACAATGTAAAGAGAATTTGATATTTTCTAATACCTGAGAACCCTCATGTAAACCTCTGCCCAATTGCGTCTCATTTTGCCAGAACCCCTCACAACTGTGTATTTGTTTAATATCCAAACACAAACGATTGATTGCTCTGAAAAGTGTCATGTATGATGTACATGTATTATATCAGCATGTATTATGTATTATTTCAAGTATTTCATTTTTTCCTACTTTTTGCCTAGTTTTCTTGTCTTGCTCCTACTTTTCCTACTTATTGTTGTCCCACAACTCAGAAAAATTAAATGTCATTGAATTTATTCATAACATTGTAACACAAGAGCTTTGGCACAGGAGTACTGAAACTGTACTGTCGAAAGCTGAGTTGAGGATGGAGCATGAGTGTTGTGAGTATAGAACACGCCAAATGAGGCGTATCAATGAAAACTACCCCTGAAAGCTTGCAAAAATCCTACGTTTATACTGACTTTGTCTTACAAAGTCCTACTTTTGTAATGTTTTTTTTACCCTTTTTTTTTTCTTCACTGTGGTGTGTTTGAAAGCCTAGTATCTTTACTGTAATTCCAGGAATCTCTGTGGGTCTTTCTGTCATGCTGTCGAGCTGTTCGTAATTTGATTATCTCCAGAACCATGGCACTGTCTGAAGTAAAAAATCGGCGGGTGTATTGCTCAGAACCCGAGAATGTGCAGTGCCAAGTTTGAAGTTGTTTGAATAAGCGGTATAACAATTTAAAAAACAAAAACAGGAGTATTGGAGACCAGGATGATACACAGGGTGGCTAGCTGCATGTGGTCGCTGGACCATTTCTTGATAAGGGGCAGGATCGCGCAATGGTGCGGTGTAGATATGGCGCGCAGTTTTATACGTGGATACCGTACCGCCACGTTTGCAGTATTTTGCCTTTTCCAAACACACGTTTTGAATGGGCACTGCAATAGTATCTATAAAAACCAAAGAAGATGTCATTCAACCTTATTGTGTTCTCTTCCAAATAATCAGGTCCCTTATAACCTGGATTTCAACGGGCGTTTCCGAGGCGGCCAGTCTTCACCGTCGTCCTCGCATGCGTCATCTGTTAAGGTCAGTCCCTAGTATTCTTACGATTTTAAGCTAAATAATTTTTGTCACTACCTTTTTAGCCATGGCCCTATGTCTAGTTTGTAAGGCTCTAATACTAATGTAATTATGCTATACAGGGATTAAAACTACTGCAAGATCACATACCTTAACCAGTTCGTGCCGGATGACGTATATAAACGCAAAGTTTTCCCCAAATTCAAAACGGATGACGCATAAACACGCCAAGTTCAAGTTCGGAAATCTCTGTCTGCAGCAAGCAAGGCCGGAAATGCGTGGGTGTGCTTCCCAGCACTATCTGCCTGAACACGCTTCTGATCGAGTTTCATTAAAAATAATCCCGCCCCTCGGCTCGGTCATGTTAAAATAATCCCGGCGAGAACTGGTTAATTGATTTTTGAAATTACATAACTGTATAACCCCGATGGTGTGTGAAAATTCATATTAAAAGTAGCAAACACATTTGCTTTTAATGTTATTTTCGAAAATGGATAAGTTAGATAATTCATATTTTATAGTAAATATTATGACACTGACTTGTTTAAAGTTTTGTGTTCATAGAAGCTGGAAAAACCAAGAAAAAGGAGCTGTTTTTGTAGTCTGGTTCTGTACAAATCTGTAAAATTTGCATGCAATTGAAAAGACGATGGAAACTTTTGTTTGAACAAAAGTTTGGATACACAAGCCACCCGAAAACACCTTGACGATCTCTGTAAATTTGCTGGTACCCGCTATAATTTTATATGTTTTTGCATGCATATGATAAAATGTTTATCTTTAAAAAAACACCAAGTTGTCAAGTTGTTGGGTGGGGGGGGGGGGGGGGGGGGGGGGGGGGTAAACTCTTACCCCCCAATTGGGCGTGTGAAAATTCATATTCAAATTGATAGATTTAGCACTATTAAAGGTAGGATACACCATTGGTAATTGCTGGAATTATCATGAATGGGTAGATTTTTTTTAAATTTTTTATATCAAATATCATTTAACTGACCTGTCCGAAGTTTTACAAACATGGATGCCGAGAAAAGCGCATTTAATCTTATTTAATCTTATTGTTTTATGACGATCGCGAATTTTTCTTTATAAATAATAAATTGTTCGGAATAATTACAGGATATCTAGCGCAATAATTTTGCTGGATGCCTAGAACCATTATTTACTTTTTTAAATAAGTAAGATATTTCTTAATAATTTGGTAGTAAATATTTTTTGATATCTGCAAATGGTGTATACTACCTTTAAAGTTAAACTTTACCGTAGCTGCATAAAAATGTGTTGCAAAAAATGTATGGTTAAAGGTAGTAAACACCATTGGTCATTGCTTGAATTATCATGAATGAGTAGATTTGGGGGGTTGTATTTTATAGTAAATATCGTTTAACTGAGCTGTCCGAAGTTTTACAATCATGGATGCCGGGAAAAGCACGAAAAACCGGGTTTTTTCAACCGGCGTCGAGCAGTTATTCTTATGTTATCTTTGTTTTTTCGCGATTGCCGTCTGCCGATCGCGAATAATTACAGGATATCTAACGCAATCCTTTTGCTGGATGCCTAGAATCAACATTTACTTTCAAATGAGTAAGATATTTCTTTATAATTCAGTAGTAAATATTTTTGATATCTGCAAATGGTGTATCCTACCTTTAAATCTTAAAATGATACGAGTTGCTATCAATTCCCGTTGTGTAAGAGTTTGTATTTAACTTGGCCTTCGTTTTGAGTGTGATCACATTTTCTCTTCTACTATTTCTCAACGTATCAGAGTGGCGAGGAGGATTCAGGCAGCGAGTTTTCCCCGGCGCCCACCGAGATGTACATCTCACCCTACACGACCCCAAGACGTCTGTCTGCCATTGACCTCCTGACCTCGGGTCAAGTTGCCGGCAGAGCTGAGATCACTAGCCGAGTCCAAGGTGGGTCTTCTTCAGGACATGCCCGGACAAGAGAGGAAGCTTTTTTAACTGGTTTCAAGAGCCTAGTGGATTGAAGACACCACATGGGCGTACTGGTTCACATTGATAAAGGGCCTTTATGAATACCTGGCTTTGTCTTCCGTCTAAAGGCCAGCTCATACTTCACGCGAATGCAGGGTTGTAGTCGAGTCCCTGCAAGTCCGTTCACAAGTCCTTTCGTGAAGCCAGTCACAAGTCCCTTCATAAAGGCAGTCACAAGTAACTGGTTGAACAATGACAAAGGAATGCTTTTGTCAAAGCTGATTTGAATAGCTTGTGATTTGAATTGGAACTAAAGGACTTGTGATGAACTTGCAGGGATTTACAGGGACTGGCAGGGACTTGTGATGGACTCGACAACATCCCTGCGCGAATGTCACCGCGGAGCGAATTCGTTAAGGCAACGGAGAACGTCACAATAAAACTTCAATTGTTGACGTTATGAAATTCGCTTTGCATTTGCTTTCGCGTGAAGTATGAACCGGCCTTTAGGCTTAAGGTGATTTTTGGGCTCCCAACTTCGAACCCTCCAGCCACATGCTGGTTGGTGCCTGTTGTGCTTCAGAAACATTCAATCGGTTGATATGAACTCCAAAGTTTGACTATTTTCATTTGTTTCCATTTCTATTTGCTTTTCAGTAAATCGGAAATCAGAGGTGAAGCCGAATCAAAGGCTTAAAAAAACAACCATAGTGTGAACTATGAACAAGTATATTAGTTTTATTCTGAATGTGCGCAAAACCATATGCTCTTACATATGTCTCTTATGGGGTCCCCACACAAAGGAACAATGCTATTCCACAAGTCAGTCTTTGCATGCAAAAAAAAAGCACATGTGGAAACGCATTGGTGGAAACAAAATAACCATTCTGAAACCGCTTAGTCAGGCAATGTACCGTACGTGAGCAATCGATGGCACTAGGCGCTTACTGGTTGGCCATACGGTCGAGTCAAATCATGGCCACGTGCTTGGCCCAAATTAATTTAGAGCACCGATTTTGAGCCTTCCAAGGCCAATTGGTCTTTGCTGTCTAAATTGACTTCTTCAACTACACGGTTTACATTTTTGTTATCCAACGACACTTATAGGTTTGCTTAATTACAAGCTGCAGTATGTACAAAAACCAACATGCTTACGTCGGAATTTCTTTGTTCCTCTTTGATCCACAGCTCTGTCTCTTACCAAGAAGCATCGCAAAAGATCGGGCAAGTTGAACCTGACTCGAACGGACGACGCTCAACTAGACTTTGACATGCCTGAGTTAGGTTTCTCCCAAAATGCTGTCTCATTCTGTGTTTCCTTTAAATCCACAGCACTGTCTCTGACCTGGAAGCATCGCAGCAGATCCAGCAAGTTGAACCTGACCCAGACGGATGACGTTCAACTGGACTTTGACATGCCTGAGTTTGGTGTCTCCCAGCTCTGTCTCATTCTGTGTTCCCCTTTGATCCACAGCACTGTTTCTGACCAGGAAGCATCGCAGCAGATCCAGCAAGTTGAATCTGACCCAGACGAATGACGCTCAACTGGACTTTGACATGCCTGGGTTTGGTGTCTCCCTAGCTCTGTCTCATTCTGTGTTCCTCTTTGATCCACAGCTCTGTCTCTGACCAGGAAGCATCACAGCAGATCCAGCAAGTTTGGACGGACGACGCTCAACTGGACTTTGACATGCCTGGGTTTGGTGTCTCCCCAGCTCTGTCTCATTCTGTGTTCCTCTTTAATCCACAGCTCTGTCTCTGACCAGGAAGCATCGCAGCAGATCCAGCAAGTTGAATCTGACCCAGACGAATGACGCTCAACTGGACTTTGACATGCCTGAGTTTGGTGTCTCCCAGCTCTGTCTCATTCTGTGTTCTCCTTTGATCCACAGCACTGTCTCTGACCAGGAAGCATCGAAGCAGATGGGGCAAGTTGAACCTGACCTGAACAAACGACACTCAACTGGACTTTGACATGCCTGGGTTTGGTGTCTCCCTAGCTCTATCTCATTCTGTGTTCCCCTTTGATCCACAGCTCTGTCTCTGACCAGGAAGCATCGAAGCAGATCCAGCAAGTTTAACCTGACCCGAACAAACGACACTCAACTGGACTTTGACATGCCTGGGTTTGGTGTCTCCCTAGTTCTGTCTCATTCTGTGTTCCTCTTTGATCCACAGCTCTGTCTCTGACCAGGAACCATCGCAGCAGATCCAGCAAGTTTAACCTTACCCAGGCAGACGACGATCAACTAGACTTTGACATGCATGGGTTTGGTGTTTCCCCAGCTCTGTCTCATTCTGTGTTCCCCTTTGATCCACAGCTCTGTCTCTGACCAGGAAGCATCGAAGCAGATGGGGCAAGTTGAACCTGACCTGAACAAACGACACTCAACTGGACTTTGACATGCCTGGGTTTGGTGTCTCCCTAGCTCTATCTCATTCTGTGTTCCCCTTTGATCCACAGCTCTGTCTCTGACCAGGAAGCATCGAAGCAGATCCAGCAAGTTTACCCTGACCCAGACGGATGACGCTCAACTGGACTTTGACATGCCCGAGTTTGGCGTCTCCCCAGGTCCCTCACCTACCCCCTCCCCACCCTCATCACCAAGTGATTTTGGCGTTTCTGAGGTAAGTCTGTTGCTTGTTATGTGTTGGAAGTCATTTCTGACAAGATTCCTGGCTGGAATGACCTGAAATATACAAATCAAATAAGTTAACCCTTTCGGTACTGAATTGCTATATAATGTTAATTGTCTATACTGAATTAAATATAACATAAAATGTTGTTCACAAAAGTTGTTTAGGACATTATAAGCTTTGTAAATATTTAAAAAAAATAGTAATTGCATGAGTGATTTTTAGTTTAATTATTTTTTTAAATTAGTTTGGGCATTTCTCATATTTCAGGTGGAATTTTGGACAAATTTACCGTTATCGTACACATCAATCATGTGTACCTGGTCTTTCACATCGTGTGTACATGGTCCTTCACATCGTCGTCAATGGACATATCGCTAGTTACAGATAAACCGTCACTTTTACTATCTTCATCACCAAAAATTTCCTCCAAAACTGTCCCTGAATCCAACAATCTTACAAGCCTAGTGTTGCTTGGTATGTCATCTTTCATAATGGATACAAAATCTGACAAGAGCGTCTGATTCGTGTGATTTTTGAAGGATTATTTCACGAAAGTTTTCAATGGAACACTACGTATATTTATGTTGCCATTGAAAGGTCAATACTTCAGTTGCGTGATGGGAACGTTCTAGGTCACGTAGTCTTTTACAATAGTCGCAAATAACAGCTGAAAGGGAGTCTTTTGTTGGAACGCTGATGCGTTCTGCAGGGCCGAGCGTGGGGAACGCCCAGGCGTTTTGTAGGGCCGAACTGGTTAAGAGGGCCTAATATTACAATCTTAACAAGATCTTCTTCTTTGTTAAGATCAAAATATTAGGCCCTCTTATCTTATTTGAACTGTGTCTTCTGTGTTTTATTCCCTATTTATGGCAATTTTAATTTTTCCTAGGATGAGAGTGAAATTGAAGATGGTTCTGGTTCGGAGGAAGAGAAGCAGGACCAAAAGGCAGGCTCCAAGATGCTAGTCAGGACGTCAGGTGTCTATCGATTGATTTATTTATTGTTATTTAGTTGGGACGTTCCGTAATTTGTTTACAAAATATTTTCAGTAGGGTTCCTTGGTAGACAAGGAAATTACAGTTTTTAGGGAAAGTTGGGCCAAGAAAGGGGGGGTTGAGTTCAGAGACAAAAAGTGAGGAAACTACTGGCAGTTTGGGATAGTACAGGGAGTAACAGACATGGCAGTCTGGGGCAGTACAGGGAATAACAGACATGACAGTTTTAGGAAGTACAGGGAGAAACAGGCAGGATAATTTGGAGCAGTACATGGAGAAAAAGGCAGGTCAGTTTGGGGCAGTACAGGGAGTATAGGCAGGGCAGTTTGGGGCACAGGGAGTAACAGACATGACTGTTTCGGAAAGTACAGGGAGAAACAGGCAGGGTAATTTGGAGCAGTACAGTGAGTAATAGGCAGGTCAGTTTAGGGCAGTACAGGGAGTAACAGGCAGGTCAGTTTAGGGCAGTACAGGCAGTAACAGGCAGGTCATTTTGGGGCAGTACAGGAAGTATAGGCAGGGCAGTTTGGGGCACAGAGAGTAACAGACATGGCAGTTTGGGGCAGTACAGGGAGTAACAGGCAGGTCAGATTTGGACAGTACTGGGAGTAACAGGCAGGGTAGTTTGGTGCAGTACAGGGAGTAACTGGCAGGGCAGTTTGAGGCCATACAGGGAGTAACCGACAGGGCAGTTTGAGGCCGTAAAGGTGGTAATATACAGGGCAGTTTGAGGCCGTTCAGGGAGTAACAGGCAGGGCAGTTTGGTTCAGTACAGGGAGTAACAGACAGGGCAGTTTGAGGCCGTTCAGGTAGTAACAGGCAGGGCAGTTTGGGAAGGTACACGGAGGAAAAGGCAGGGTAGTTTGGGGTAGTACAGGGAGTAACAGGCAGGTCAGTTTGAGGCCGTTCAGGTAGTAACAGGCAGGGTAGTTTAGGGTAGTACAGGGAGTAACAGGCAGGGCAGTTTAGCGCAGTACAGGGAGTAACAGGCAGGGCAGTTTGGGGCCGTAAAGGGAGTAACAGACAGGGCAGTTTGACGCCGTTCAGGTAGTAACAGGCAGGGCAGTTTCGGGTAGTACAGGGAGTAACAGACAGGGCAATTTGAGGCCGTACAGGGAGTAACACGTTAACGTGTGCATACAAGGCTTGTCACCACTTTTGAACCAACTAGATAGCCTATACTCAGTAATGTTGAAGAAAAAGTAATACAATTTTTTTAATTTGTTTTTTATATGTTTTAGATTTTGAGGCTAAGAAGAAGGAGATCAAAGTGGCAGACATCCGTCTGTCAGATCTCAAGCAGCCTCCTGAAGAAGTTTCCAAGTACAGCCTGTCTAAGATGAAGATTGATGCCAAGTCGCTTCTCAAGCAGAAAATACCAGTTGCGACCTTCAAGCTGGATAGAACCTCTCAGGTGTGTGTGGGTTTTTATGCCTCTAAACTATCATTGCTTGGCTAACATACTTCGTGCTTAAAGCCTTATTCCCATTGGACTTTTTTGGTTAACGTACCGCGACTTTTCTGTAGGATGACAAAATTCAATCCAATGGGAACACGCGGTAGACTAATACCTCGGCCATTCTGTAAAACTACCAGGTTGATTGTGGTCGCGGAAAGTTTCCGATCAGTCATGGTAAGTTATCAGGGATGCTGAAAAGTCCAATGGGAACAGCCTCGCCCCGTAGAAGTACCGTGACCACACGTAAACTGCTTTGCCTCGAGGTCAAATGTGACTGTGCACAGCATCCGCAATGTGTGACATTCTGCCAGTCTTGCACGGAGAATGAAACGTTACGTCGCGGTATACAGGGCCAAGTGGGAACGCACGGTAGAATTAAATGAAAAAATGTCGCGGTAAGTTAACACGAGGCTGCGGAAGAAAATGTCCAATGGGAACCTGGCTCAAGCCACAGACTACAAATTAGTCTACGGAGCATGATGAGCAAATACTTTCTAACGGTAAAGCAGTCATGGGCTTAAAACTTCAAAATTTAGGTTGTCCAAATGATCAAATTGTATATGTCACAGAGTTGTACGACTCATAACTTTGACTCGACCCCCATTTCTGTGACTCTGACACAAACTTGATTGGAGATGACAAATAGCTCGTACTCAGGCTCGACCCTGTGGACTCGGGTGAGGTGACTTGGATTCTGACTTGAGTTCCATTTGTTTGTGACTTGGACACGTACTTGAGTAATGATAGCAAATGACTTAGACTCTATCCTGAGGACTTGGCTGTGGCTTGGTATTACACACGAGTCTTTGTGAAGTGGCTGCAGCCGCTACCATAGACTCATGTGCAATTTCAAGCTGTTGCCAAGTAATTTGAACACGGCCTTAGACTGCCAAATTAGTACGCAGATTTTCAATTTTCAAAGAATTTTCATAAGAAAAATCAAAGAATATAATATGCGAGGGGTTCTGGCAAAATGAGACGGAACTGGGCAGAGTTTGAAATCAGGGGTTTTAACCAGTTTGCGCCGGATGATGTATATATTATATAAACGCAAAGTTTTCCCCAGATTCAAAACCGATGACGCATAAACACGCCACGAGCAAGGCCGGAAATGTCTGTCAGCATCGAGCAAGGCTGAAAATGCGTGGGTGTGCTTCCCGGCACTATCAGCCTGAACCCGCTTCGGATCAAGTTTCGTTAAAAATAATCCTGCCCCTCGACTCGGTGATGTTAAAATAATCCCGGCGCGAACTGGTTAGGAGCATTAAGAGAATAACATTTTCCTTAAAATACTTGTTGTTTCGCTTCAATCCGACATTCTGTTAATAAGTGCCTGTTTAAATTGTGCATTTATTGACATGTTGCCAAAGTAAAATGTTAAGGATGAGACCTTCAATTTTGAGTTTTGCACATGTGATATCAAGGGAAACGACCAATTTGTTTTTCTTAAAAATGCCTTTATTCCACTACTTTCTTACTATTTCTTTACAAATATGGTTAGTAGACATAACAAATATTACAGATACATGTAGAAATAAATTTTGCATTTTTCTCCACTATGGCCTGTGCCCAGTTCCGTCTCATTTTGCCAGAACGCCTCTCATATTTAGTGTGCTTTTTTATATATGCATCTTTTTGACAATATTCTAAACTATTTATTCCTCAAATGTATGTTTTATTCTCACAGCCAATGATGGCTTCTCTAGCTGAAATTGAGACTTCTGAAGACAAAGTCAAGGTAAAAGTCTTTAAGATCAATCGTAACAAAAAAACAATTCGGGCAACTGAATGTGAATGTGAAAAATACTAAACAGGGCATTGACGATTATTAGCAGGGTAAACAAAAAAATGTAATTTATCTCTGTGAGATGGAATCAAGCACAACATTCAAGATGAGTTATTGTCATTTTTGTCTCGCCGCCAAACAAAGTTCGGGAAAAGACTATGCAATCACTATTTCTGTACGTAGTAGTTCATTATTGTACATGTATGTATGTTTTGTAGTGTACTACATAACCCCTGAGGACTAGGCACAATAGACGAACAAGAGATCCTTTCAGGCCTCGGGCATTTGTTAAAGTGTACGATAAGTTAATTGACCATTTGCGTGTGGATTTTGAATAATATCTGGTACACTGACTTGTTCACACAGTCGTGAACCACATAACGACCGAGGATCGATATTGTGTTTTCCTTTGTTCCTTTACTATACCCAATCCCCATTGCTTTGCGCTTGCACCGTCGATCGAGGACCGAATTCGGACAAGCAAACCGTCGATCGAGGATCCTTTGTTCCCTTTGTTCTCTTTTGTGTTTCGATCCTCGATCGTAATACGATACAAGAACACACAGCTTAGCACAGTTTACATTTAAATTCTCCAGACCAAAGACACTGTTGCTATATCATGTGTTTCGGGGCAAGCCTTACGCTAGCAACCCCCGGCTCTGGAATGGTCTGGTGTCTTTGTACCATTCTCAACCAATATGACCAATGTATTGGTGCTGAGCGTCTCTAACGTAACTATGCAAGAGCTTGCCCCGAATCACGTGATATAGCAACAGTGTATTTGGTCTGGATATTAAATTTAACGTCAAACTGTGCCAAGCTGTGTGAACAAGTCAGTGTACCAGATATTATTTAAATTCCACACGCAAATGGTCAATTGGGTTAGGTTACAGTACAGGAACAAAGGGAAACACAAAAGGAAATCCTCGGTCGTTTTGTAAAACAGACTGCTTGTACATGTATGTGTGTGTCATTTTGGTTGAAGTTGTAAAACAAGCTGGAATTGTAAAATATGTCTTCGAAAACTTAAGGTCTAATTGCAATCAAACTTGGGTCGTGTATGCAATATTGTAACCTTTATATGAAGGTCATGTCAAAGGTCAACTGCTGAGTTCAAAGGTCATTTGAAGTTAAGATGTAAAATATGATAATTGCGAAAGTGTGCAAAACATGTGGTTAAAAAAAATTATCCTTAGTTTTTGTTTTTTTACTAGAAACCTTCCGGACAGCCTCGAATGAGAAACCCAGTCAAGAAAAAATTGAAAAAAGGAGAGAGAGTGCGTGTCGGAGATAGGGCGGCCACTAACGGGGCCAATCTAGCGACTGAACCATCGATAGAGACTTGCCTTGTACCCACGGAACCTACAGATAGTGCGATAGACATGACTGCGGCAACTAAGCTGACTGTGTCACTAGAGAGTGGCGTCATGGAAACAGTTCAGAGCGGGGTCATTGTAAAGGTAAAACAAATGTTTCTAGAGAAAATCTTTTGTAAAGTTTAGTTCATATGCTTCAAGCGAAAGTAGAGCATGAAGGGCAATTCCAAGTAAAAGTGGAACATTTGTGAAATCTTCACAAGCATTGCAACCTCATATGTGAGGGGTTCTGGCAAAATGAGACGGAACTGGGTAGATGTTGAAATGAGTGTTCAGAGGTATCAAAACTATGATAAAATTCTCCTTTTAGTGCAGTTTGTTGCACTTCAATCGGACATTCCATTAACAAGTTATGGCTGTTTAAAGTTTGCCTTTATCAACATGTCGCAAAAGTAAAATGTTGAGAAAAAAGCCTTTGAATTTTCAAGTTTTGTACATGTGATATGAACAAATTTTTATACTACTTCCATATTTTTTCTGTCCAAATTATAGTTAGTAGGCAAACCAAAGATTACAAATATCAATAAATCTGAAAATCTCAACAAATTCTCAATTGCCGGATGGCGATTGTGAAAACAACAAGAAGAACTTTATTACCCTTGCAACGTTTGCTAATGTTCGCTAATTTTGTATGTACGTCCAATGAAACATTGTTCACGTGGTGCTGTACCAAAGTATCAAGCCCTATGTTGGCGGCTCCCCAGATTTGTCAATATTTGTGTTCAGGGGGCGCCGGTCAAAAGCCTTTAAACTGGGAATGTCCAGGGATCACGCCCAAAGTCATGATATTAATAACATAAGCAATATTTCAAACCTAAGAAGTAGTGAACGGAGTTCCCTTGCTCTAGTTTACACTCTAGTTAACAGACTTCAATATTTGCCCCTTTACAAAATGTCGGTGTACAATCGATCCTCCAATGCACAAAGCTGGGGTGCATAGGCATTGGTAAGCATACATCGAGTTACGGGGACACTTTCTTTTGTTTGAAAGAATCTGACCGAGTTGGGGGAGGACATTTTCGTGTAAATTTTGGGTCTTCAGTAAAGTCTAGAGGTAGAATTGGGTTAGGGTATAATGATAGAAAATAGATAAGAAGACAAATTAGGGTAATGCTGACAATTTTAGGTCCAAAGAATTTTCAGAGTTTGAGTTTAGAGAGATTTTCCTTTAGCACACAAACCCTATGGAATGTCCCCATTTACGTCATGTACTAAAAAGTGTGTACCACTGCCATGCAAGGAACAACTCTCATAGAGCAAGGGCAATAAAGAATGATTCCTATTGCTAGTATAGTTCTTTCACTGCAAGTAATTGATGTTTTTTTTAAAACTGGTTTCATGCTCTGGATGTAACGTCCATAACGGTGGAATTGCCGTTTACCTTTCTCCCAGGTGAGTTCCTCATCATCGAGCACCTCCTCTGCCACCCTGAGTCCCCAGACCTCGCACCCTACCATAAAACCTAAGCCCAAAGTCACCGTCCCTGCTCTGCCCAAGGTACCCAATGACTCCAAGTCGCAGCCTGAGGACAGGAAAAGCTCCAGGTTGACGAATAAAATGGCCCGAGCGAAACCGAAGAAGAGTAGACCCAGATCTGTCCTGGATGACTGGAAGAAGCCCAAGGCAACAACGATGACATCAACGACCGAGGTGGGTTTAGTGGATTTGTGAACATTTTTTGTACATTTTCTGTATGAAGATAGTGCAAGAGACCTTAGAATTTAATATAACAGAAAAACTTGACAAGATCTGAATTATACAGGGTCTCAAAATAATACCCATTTTCAAATTCTTATTATTGCAACTACTGAATATTTTTGAAAAAGTCAAATGTCTGTGGAAAGGGTAGAATGTCCTTTGTCCAATGGTATACGATTCATTATGCCATTATCATGGATGACTGAACAAACAAGACGGTTATTAAAGGTACTTTCTTTTAAGCTAAACCAATCCACCCGTACTAAATGAAATTAACATATCTTCGCAACCAAACAACATATAACAATCATTTAGGCGTTAAATTAAAGCTGAACATGTCCTCTTTCCATCTTTTTGTATACCAAAAACTCAATTTCACCAAAATATGACTTGGTTTCTGGTTTTGTGGGATTAGGTCACAAATGTGAGTGTTTCGGACGAGGATGTACAGAGAGCTACATCTGCAGGAACCAGTGGTAGTAGCGGGGGACCAGCATCATCGGTTTACGGCGCCGACGTGGCTACTGATTTAGGAGAGGGTAAGATTTAGGAGCGATGGTGGACAAATGTCTCTTGTAATGAAACACAGATTCACCACAAAGAATAAACAGGTACACTGTAAATGTAGCTTGGGAACCTAAAAAAAAAACATTTGGGAAAAAAATATTAGTTTTTAGGTTAAGAATTGTGGAGAAACTTTTTCAAAATGATATTGCACGGAAACCCACGCATACTTGATCCATAGTCGTTGTGGCCACACATAGAAAGAGTGATAGTTGGTTTAGACCATTAGATTTTATATGCATACAGGATACGGCTTAAAAAAGTCGCCTATTGAATCACCATTTTGCATTGTTATTTTATCTGGTACACTATCGGCAATTTATATCAAAATGTTGAAATGTATACTGTAAAACTGATGAAATGTTCACACAATATAATAATAATTGTGCTTATATAGTGCTTTCCATCATACATGTATCAACGATCTTAAAGCGCTTTACAATTATTATCCTAGTTCATCAGGTCCTGGACAACTCCATTTGCCTCGACCCTCAAAGGTACCCATTTATACTCCTAAGTGGAGAGAGGCAATTGTAGTTAAGTGTCTTGCCCAGGGGCACAAACACCATGTTACTGGCAGGGTTCAAACCCACGCATCATCGTACACAAGTCAAACACGGTAACAACTGGGCCATGGTGATTTAATAGACAAATTTTTGTTCAGCCGCATACGTATTCCGAATGCGTATCAAATCTAATGGTCTCTAATGTGGAAACCAAAGACATTCCGTAAAAAGTCCTAGGTAGGAATATAATTTGCATCACTGAGGTAAACAATGGAGAGAAAAAAAATACCACTCCGTCAACTTTACCTTAGATTTTTCATTTTACTTTTTTGAAAAGGGATGAAGAAATTTTCCCCTCAACAAGTTTTATTCCAAACGAGTTTATGTTGCTAGATCTAGCTCCTAACCCCTGTGTCAGTCTTACCGTAGTTTGGGCATTTTGCTGGTAGATGTGGAAAAGAGAATATATAAATTTCCATTTATAGTTTCAGCTCGGTGAATTGTACTGTGCAAAAACTGTGCACAACTTTTAAAACATGATTTTGTCAATGTATTCTTTATTTCCCCCAAAATTCACTTGAATTTTTATTGGAAATCGCCAACATTTTCTTGTTTTTTTCTAAATGACAGCAAACCAGACAGATGAATTTCATGGGTTATTTTAGTACCAGCAGTAATGCAGCTATTTTTTTATTTTTTTTAAATAATAATTTGGTTATTTTTAATAGTGATAAATGCAAAATGATCCTACATTTGTATATGCCTTTAAAATGTGCATGTGAATGGTTCATATGGCTTTGCAGTGTGAGTTATCCTAGCATGGGTTGCATGTGTGATGCTATGTTTGGCACATTAACTTGCATGTGGCTTTTATTTTTAATAGCTCATGCCGTTTTGTCTCCCAGAATAGTTATTGCTTGTTTGTGAAATGGCTTTTTAACCCTAACGTCCTAGGTATTCATTTGGCTGCCGATTTTTGTGTCCAAACATACCAAACTTTGTTGTCAAGGCGAGCCGAGGCGCGGGATTATTTTTAATGAAACTCGTTCTGAGACGGGTTCAGGCTGATGGTACCGGGAAGAACACCCATGCATTTCCGGCCTTGCTCTCTGCCCCCACTCATTTCTGGCCTTGCTCGTGACGTGTTTATGCGACATCTGTTTTGAATCTGGGAAAAAACTTTGCTTGTATACGTCATCCGGCGCGAGCTGGTTAAAAATATGTCAACAGATACATGTACTTGAAAATCCACTGGATATATCAAATGCTATTTATTAGGTCACGTTTCATTCCCGAAAGTCAAACGGCTAGTGATGGGTGGTTATTATTTCTCCAATGAATAGATAGGGGAAAAACCAACCGCTGCTTTAGAGTTTGGTGTGATGAATTTAACCAGTTCGCGCCGGGATTATTTTAACATCGCCGAGCCGCAGCGTGGGATTATTTTTAACGAAACTTGATCCGAGTCGGGTTGAGGCCGATTGGTACCAGGAAGCACACCCATACATTTCCGGCTTTGCTCGCTGCTGACAGACAAATAAATGCGTTATACGTTTTTGAATCTTGGGAAAACTTTGCTTGTATATATACCGGTACGTCCTCCGGTGCGAACTGGTTAAGAAATGGATGTGATGAATAACAAAGGGGCGCACTTGAAGTACCTGTACATGCAGGCTATTTAAAAGGACGGACGCCATCTTGAAAAATTGGCACCCGATGGATTGGCAGCAAAACAAAATCGGTGAATCCAAGGATGTTCGTTAAATCCTCGTTCCACTGTACTACAAAATATTACTCAATTCCCATATCTATTGTAGTTATCTTATGCAGTTTACTCGAGTTTTTGTAGTTTTTTTGTAGTATTTGGTGACTTTAGGGTGACGTTAGGGTGACGTTAGGGTGACGTTAGGGTGACGTTAGGGTGACGTTAGGGTGACGTTAGGGTGACGTTAGGGTTAATGCATGATGCATTTCATCCTGCAACATTATTACATGGCTGTGGCAGTAATCCACCCTATCCCTTTTCACCCCCACCAACCCGCACATTAACACCTATACCCCTCATCAGGTTCCACCGCTATGTACAAAGCCGCCACCCGCATGGCCATCGCTAACAAGTACAACCCCCTCAGATCTAAAAGTTCCGGAGCCACGAACCCTTCCCTGACAGATACCTGGACGAACGTGGCGACAGACCCCGACCCAGAGGGTATGGGGGAGGAGGCGGCATGGGAGCTTGATTCGCTGCGAGCCGACAGTCGGCTTAGCGGGGTCCAATCACGCGGCTCAATGATGAGTCCTCTTGACGGAGATTTGGAGTCATCAGGTCAGAGGTCACGTCTGGAAGGGCTGTATGGTGATAGCGAAGCAGACCAGGTACATGTAGATGTAGTGAGTTTTTCTTAATATGTGACACGATCAAGCGAAATGAGTCAGATGTCGGCCCCGGTCAAAAAATAAGTAGTTTCAAAGAGGGCATCTGTACGTTTTAAAAACTGAAAACCCCATGTTGATACGATGTTTAGTTGTCGAGTTATGTCAATTTGTTTAAATACCAACGAAAAACACAGTTCTGATTAAAACATTTTTGGGATTTCCCGACATCCGACTCATTCCGCTTGATCGTGTCACATATTTTGAAAAGATTGTCATTTTTTTTTCTCTGAGACTGTTTTACGGAGTTGTATTCAAGTTACTGTAAGTCCTTTCAAAAGTCCAGTCATAAGTCCTTCCATAAAGTCAGTCACAAGTAACTGGTTGAACAATGACAAAGGAATGCCTTTGTTAACAGTTTATTTGAATAGCTCTTGACTGGACTTGAGACTAAGGACTTGTGATGGACTTGTAGATACTAGGGACTTGCAAGGACTTTAGTGCCAAATTAGTGTGCCTGTAGGTTCATGTACTGTGATGTAATGCACCCATAAAGCTATATCAAATTACCAGAACGCTAGCTCGATGTACAAAGTGATGCCTGCTGGGCGCATCCATGTTTGTGCACAAACTTATGGAAAACTCACAACTTTGTACGGCTATTTGCATATGTGCGTTTGTATTTTATACAAACATCTACAGTGCATTACTAAAGCCGATATGCCCAAAAATGAAACGCACGATCAGCAAATGAGCGTTTCATTTTTTTCTTCTGCGCAAACAGCGCAAATCATCCGCGTGCGCGTATGTATCTGCTGCAGATGATTTTGCCGTGACTTTTTTTTAACTTGCATGACTCACGTAAGTTGTTTGCGTCTGTTCTACTTGCACGCGCGTTGCATTTAGAGTACACTGTCAAATTCAATCCATCTATTTTTGGTTCTACAACAGCACATAAATTTAAAATGTGCATTTAGAGTACACTGTCAAAATTCAATCCATCTATTTTTGTTAGGTTCTATACAACACGCACATAAAATTCAAAATGTCAGCTTATCTCCGCGCGTAAAAATGAGTAGTTACCGCTCTAGTAATTTAATATAGCTCTATGAATGCACCCCATGTTCGGACACGAAAGCGCTCGAACAAAGTGGTGTCAATTATTTTTATACCACATGGAACTAATAAAAATGCGTCAGTGGAGGAAATACACAATTTATTGAATACACCGTAGAGAGAAAACTTCCTTTAAACTTTTTGTTTTTATGGTCATGAAATAACCACTTTTTTAAAATCATTGTATACAAACAGGATATAAACACCCGACCCCTTTCAAGACACCAAGTCTCACCAGAACAGATAATAGCCACCTCCCCATCTCCCAAAACCGCCAGCACCCCGCCCCCAAGACCCAAGTCTCACGTCACCCTACCCCCACGACCCCCGAGACTAGTGGACAGAGACCATGTCACGTCGGAGGCCAGATCCGAGGACAGATACAGGGAGAATGAGGTGTTCATCCCCACGGCGTCAAATGAGGAAGAGGTGCTAGTGGAGGAAGACATGGAGGGAAGGCTAGCCAGACCAAACACGGCTGAAGGTAAGGGCTTTGTTCGAGTTACTCGGCTATGGCTGTCAGTAATATGTGTGTATATTGGAAGTGGCTGCAGCCACTTGCATAGATCTAATAATATGTGACCTGGCACCCACAAAAGGGGTGGAAAGTGGCAAAATAAAGAAATTGACATTATTACATTTCTAGAAAGAAGAAGTCCTAAGCTTTCAAATTATGTATTGTGTGTTGTTGTAGCTTATTCCTAGCCGCCGCTATACTCTTTTGAAATTGCTGAAGTCATGCTCCCTTGTTTTGAGAAAATGGAGTTCAAAGTCCGTGAACCATGCCAACTATACTATCACTCATGGCAATTCATCCACACAAAAAACACTTAAAAGTTTTAGTTGAAAGTTTTAATTGAACGTGTAATTAGAAGTCGTAGCCATAGCCATACCGAGGCAACCCGAGACCAGTACAGGCTCATGGTTCAATTCCAATGCAATAGAATCTATTTTCAAATATATTTTCATTCAAAAACATTTACTCCTGGGTGGAGAGAAGCAATGAGTGACAAAGTGACTTGCCCAAGGGCACACGCAACATAGTCCCAGGCCGGCCGGACTCGAACCCACAACCTGCAGCTTTATACCCACAGATTACAAATTCAATGCTTCAGACCACGAGGCCTCGGCACTTTGAAGCGAGTGAGTGTATAAGAGTTTGGTCTGTATGATTACTTTTCCCCAGGGAGATCATTGCTGTTACAGCGGCCTCATACTGCTGGCGCTGCCCTGCACGTCAGCTTTGGAGATGAGGTATGTCAAATTAAAAATGCAAATAATTTTACACAAATAATATATTTGGGTTCGAGGAATCTAGACCAAAATTTGTTTCTGTTTTGAAATATTTTCCTGAAATATTTCCTGCCCGAGTGTACCAACCTTGCAAACGCTGTGTCGACTTGCAAACAAAAGATGTCCACACAATACACACACTGAAAACCTTGTGTGGACTTGGGTGTTTTTTTTCTTTTTGATAAAGCGCTCTAGAGGCAAAATGTGGTTTTTTTCACGATCGCCGTCTGTAAATTTGTCGTATCAATTACAGGATATCCAGCTCAATGATTTTGCTGGATGCCTACAATCATTATTTACTTTCCAAAAAGTAAAATATCGTAATAATTCAGTAGTAAACATTGTCAATATCTGCAAATGGTGTAACCTACCTTTAAAAATAGGATGGTTTGCACAAAGCAGTTTTTATTTTGGGTCAGTTCGAGTAGGTTTTTTCCTGACTTTTTGTTCGGCCAGGTTTGGTCGCATTTTGAGAGTTTAGATCAGTTTCGGCTCAGATTCGGTTTATAACTACATGTATAATGTTTCGGGTCAGTTTGACCTTGTCAACCCATCATAATAATTACTCATAACACATGCTTATAATATGACCTGTCGCCACAATATGAGAGTAAAGTCGCACGATGTGATTCGGAGATATCGCCATCCAAAGTTAAAATATGAAGGGGTGGTCAATTTTAAGATTTTGCGTTATTTGGAAAGCCTAAGTTCACCTCTACATGTTCCCATTTTTTGTGTGCGATCTGATGGTCAAAAACCTCAAAAATTACGCGATTTTGCGTAGTGTTTACGTAGTTAGTGTTTGGATTAAAGTCTATTAGTGATCTAATTAACACAGTAATTAAATATGCAAATTAGGTCCTTGTTACTATCTCACGTTTTTACAATAGTTTGTATGTGTGGAAAGTTTCAAGAAGAAATAATTATTAGAACATAGCCGTTGCTACGCTCAACTGAACCTTACTTGTCCTGTTTTTCAATTCCCGACTTTACTCTCATATTGTGGTGACAGGCCACATATATCTTCTTCTTTTCCATTTTGAATACAGACAGCCCTGTTTGGGCATGACACACAGATTGCCAGATACTCGAGCTGCCCAGGGTATGTGCAATATACAAATCTAGACATGCATTCACTGGAACTTCCGTCACTGATGTAACAGCTGAGGCATTGTTCAAGTCATTATTTAGAATTCCTGTCAGACTGCATATCGTTGCTTTTCCGCTTAAAGAAAATCATGTGTTTAATGGTCAACTGTAACTGGCATCCAAGTAATACTACTTTCTGTTTTTAGGAGTCCGGTAGATCTGAGGCATATTTACCGAAATGACGGCCTTCACTTTGAGGATAACTGGCAGGAGAAGATGATTGTCCGGTAAGTCGTAAGGGTCCCTCTCGTCTCCTTTAAGCAAAGGTCACAAGCTAGTTACAAGCCATGAGTCTTAATTCTATTCTAAGCCAATCACAAGTTGATCACAAGTCGATCACAAGTCGATCACAAGTCGATCACAAGTCGATCACAAGTCGATCACAAGTCGATCACAAGTCGATCACAAGTCGATCACAAGCCAATCACAAGTCTATCGCAAGTCTATCGCAAGTCTACCGCAAGTCTATCACAAGTCTATCGCAAGCCAATCGCAAGTCTACCACAAGTCTACCACAAGTCTACCACAAGTCAATCACAAGTCTACCACAAGCCAATCACAAGCCTATCACAAGCCATTCACAAGCCATTCACAAGCCTATCACAAGCCATTCACAAGCCTGTCTCAAGTCTATCTCAAGCCTGTCTCAAATCTGTCCCAGGTCTGTCTCAAATCTGTCCCAAGTCTGTCTCAAGTCTGTCTCAAGTCTGTCACAAGTCCATCTCAAGTCTATTACCAGCCAATCACAAGCCAATCACAAGTCCAATGATTAGTCAATCACAAGTTAAAGGACGAGTGTATACTATTTGCAGCTATCCAAAAAGTAACGACCAAATTAGTGTTGAAAGGCTTTAAGATTCTGTTCCGGTTGGGAGACTTTTTAGGCGTGACAATGTCTACGATAAGCTACAACAACCTACCACCTAGTCGACATCAAGCTACAGCCAGCTACCAACAACCGGTGACCCAATCGTCACGACTAATATTAATCACCTACGACACCTACGACAACTTACGACCACACCTACGCCCACACCTACGACCACACCTACGCCCACACCTACGACCACACCTACGACCACACCTACGACCACACCTACGACCACACCTACGACCACACCTACGACTACACCTACGACAACCTACGACAATCTACGACCATACCTACGACAACCTATGACCACACAGGCAACAGCACCGAAGTCAGCACCGGCGACAACCCACAAACTTGTACGTCCCCTGGCGACAACCTAGGTCACCTGGCGACAACATATGACACCTGGCGACAACATATGACAGCACCTACATGTATGTCAGTAGAAGTCAAGTTATGATCATTGCCTTTAAACCCACTGTGGACCACAAAGAGGCTACGACTCTTTAAGCGACTGAGAAGTCTACTCCCGACCATACAGGCGACACCCTGGTGACCTTGTGGCGACAGCGTGGTCGCCTGAAGTCTCATAAAATATTGCCAATTGGGACAGGGGCATTACTTGTTTTAAAGATACTGATGACACCAAACTCCCTGTGAATCTTTTTCATTCTGATCTGGCAGGCTGTCAAGAAAACAATAATGGAAAGTCATTCCAAGGTTTTGTCTCAGAGACGCATTTTTAGAGACACAATTTTCGAAATTTATGTTAGTAAGTTGGTTTGTAATCTGTAAATTGTGCGCGCAAGCGTTAATACGATGCACACGTGCGCACATGGGCGCTAATTATTAATTCGTCTGTTCAGTGCGGGAATTGCATAGCTGCAATCGGCTGAATGAGAACATGTCAGATATGCTGATTTCAGGCGCAATCGCAAATATGACTTGGCAACTTTTGAATTAAAAATGAGATCTTGGAATATTGTTCACAGCCTTCACAGAGCTTTAAAACTTGATCAGGTTAGT
This sequence comes from Crossaster papposus, assembly GCA_037893245.1. Classification (NCBI taxonomy): domain Eukaryota; kingdom Metazoa; phylum Echinodermata; class Asteroidea; order Velatida; family Solasteridae; genus Crossaster; species Crossaster papposus. Next base: position 615,582 of record JBAIAA010000290.1, on the reverse strand, counting down.
TGTTAAGCACAAATGTCAAATGGTCTAATCTACCTGTAAATCATGCGTAATGTTAAGCCATATTTGCAATGGCCTTTTTGGGGTAAATGTACGGCGGGAACGTTGTAACGCACGGTAGAATACGCAAAGGCATGTCGCAGTAAGATTCCCTGGGGCTGCGAGAAAAAAAAGTCCAATGGGAACACGGCTTTAGGCGTGACAGGACTAAACGATGAGAAAAAGGAATGCTATTGTACATTTAATCAGTTCGCGCCGGGATTATTTTAACATCACCGAGCCGACGCGCGGAATTATTTTTAACGAAACTCGATCCGAAGCAGGTTCAGGCCGCCAGTACTGGGAAGCACACCCACGCATTTCCGGCCTTGCTCGCTGCTGACAGACATTTCCGGCCGTGCTCGTGGCGTGTTTATACGTCATCCGTTTTGAATCTGGGGAAAACTGCGTTTATATACGTCATCCGGCGCGAACTGGTTAAAGAGTTTGTTTTGCTCAACTTGAGACTACTTTTTTACTTGGCTTGAGACTGACTTGAAATGGACGCGTGATTGACCTGGGATGACCTGTGAAAACTTTACTATTATGTCCTGGTACTTTGTGATGACAGGCACCACATTCTGAAGCGACAGAAGCAGCAACGAGCCCAGAGTGCGGCCGACCGCCGTCATCTCTTAGAGCTCAGAAAAGGGCAGAGAAGGAAAGCCCTATTGGGTCATCATCATTGTGCTACGGAGGGGACTGAAGAAGAGACACCAACGCAGAAAAGTAGGCACAAAATACTGGCCTTCGTAGTTGTCTCATTTTCAAATTGTGGATTTACTACAATTTTGTTTCGCTTTAGTAGGAATCTGATCGAAACACCACGGTGTCATAATCAACCAAATAGACTGTTTTTCTGGTCAAATGAGGACGCTGTACCGACGTTATTTTCTGGGTACCAGCACTAGCAAAATCGCTTTATTGTGCACAACAAGATTTGACAGTTTTTCTTTTGAGATAAACATTTCATCGTATGTGTGCAAAAGTATAGCAGGTACTAGCCCAGGTTGGAAGACGTTCTTCATTGCATTACGACTGACGTCCAGGATATCCATTTATCCTTCCATAGCGAAATGTTTTTCTTCATATTTTTACCTGATAAAGGAATCTGAAATTTCGTTTACATCTTTCTTGTGTCTGGAATTACAGATCGTCATGGTTACAAAAAGGGATTGTGTCTTTGGGATAATTATTTACAGAAAATAAATTGAAAATTCACGCTTTTTGGCGTGCACGCGCGAGGCCAGCTCATCAGTCCTAGGCCAGCGCGGCTGCCGGGTATGCGCGCACACACGTAGAAAGTTCGTACATGATGTTCACGTCGAAAAGCGTGGATTTGCAATTTATTTTCTGTAAATAAGTAGCCCAAAGACACATTCGCTTTTTGTAACCCATGACGATCTGTAATTCCAGACACAAGGAAGACATTTGTAGCGAGATTTTGGCTTCCTTCATCAGGTTAAAATTTGAAAGAATGTTGTTGTAAACAATTTCGCTATGGCAGGAGAAATTGATACCCTGGACTCCGTTGCATTGTACACAATGGAGGAGTCTAACCTGGACTCAGCAGGTACCAGCAAATTTACGAAGATCGTTGTGTTCTGAAGTCAATTTTTTCTCAAAAAAGTGTTTTCGGGCGTTTTGTGTGTCAACAATATTTTTTGAACCAAAGTTTCCATCATCTTTGCCGATTGCACATCGTCTTTTCGATTGCTCAATGACCACGACACTTGTTAACTTTTCCATGCACAGTCTACGTCACACGGTCGGATACTTCCCTTCACAAGATGAAGCGTTGTCAGAGCGCCCCTACTGGCCGCGCCGTGCTGCCATCGTCGCCGCCAGTCCGGCCTCGGCCTGCCTTTGGTCCGAGTAAAGAGGTGGATCTGAGCTCGGAGACACCTTATAGGTAAGGTCATTACTAAGCCTGTTTCATGTTCCAGTTGCGCATGCTCAGCAGATGGCCATCTACAGAGTATGGGTTGAGAAAACAACATATCTGGATTCTTTCTGGTAATAAATCTAAGAATATAAAGCCTGAAGAAACCTGCACAGAGAAGACAATGAGAAGAAGGTACAGTTTTAGAGGTGGGAGGAAAACACTGGAAGAATATCCTGTGAAAAACCCACGGAATCAGGCAGGGACTAAAAACCCAGGTCACAGTAGTGGAAGGCGAGGAAAGAACTGCTTCGCCAACTATGATCACTCCCCATCAGGTGTTGATGGGTAAACTGCATATTTTCAACAAATGTCTATGCTCTGTACTAACAGCCTAGTAACTAAATTATACGACCAACAGGAAGTACCTTTCCCATGTCCCTCCCCAAGATTTACTGCAAATGTCCGAATTTGTTTGGATAAAAATCAACGCAGGTTTCGAATCAACCGGACCCCTCCCGAGAGTGCCAAGCCCAGGCTCCCCACGGAAGACGTCTTTGAAAGTGTAGCACCTGACCTCTCCCACCCTGGATCACTGCTTATCAAGAGACCACAGAGCACCAAGTCAATCCCCAGTAAAACAAGGTACAGTTATCTTTTTTTTAAAAGATTTGCAGATATCGAAAATTGTTTACTACCGAATTATTAAGAAATATCTAACTTATTTAAAAGTAAATAATGATTGTAGGCATCCAGCACAATTATTAGAGGTTAAAGGTAGGATACACCATTTGCAATTGTTTTTAAAAATACTTTTGAATCATAAAGAAATATACTTATTTGAAAGTGGCAGTATTATAGTACAGATCGTTATGAACAAGCTGAGAAGGAACTCATGAGATTTACATTTTGGGGTAGGTTTCTCTAATGGGTACTCGTGTCTTTGTGTAAATGCCCACCCCTATTTAAAAGGGTTAAAGCATCTCCTTGTACTTGCCTTCATCTTCCAGACGATATGTTCTTGTCACCAAAGTCCAGGACAACCCCGACCTTCCAGTCCCAACAATCTTAGAGAGGCAGCTCCTGAAGGCGAGGTTTCCTGAGACAAGACGAAGGATCAAACGCCTACAGGAGCTTCACAGAAGGGTCTCTGTCCCTAACATGGAGCTCATTAACATTTCCACTGTGGGAGACGGACTGTTCTCATGAGTATACTGTTTAGAGAGGTTTACTGAGACGAGACGAAGGATCAAACACCCCCAGAAGGGTCTCTGTCCCTAACATGGAGCTCATTTAACATTTCCAGTGTGGGAGAGGGACTGTTCTCATGAGTCTACTGTCTAGAGAGAATATCTAAGGCGAGACGAAGGATCAAACACCCCCAGGAGCTTCACAGAAGGGTCTCTGTCCCTAACATGGAGCTCATTAACATTTCCAGTGTGGGAGACAGACTGTTCTCATGAGTCTACTGTCTAGAGAGGTTTACTGAGACGAGACGAAGGATCACACACCCCCAGGAGCTTCACAGAAGAGTCTTCGTCCCTAACATGGAGCTCATTAACATTTCCAGTGTGGGAGACAGATTTGTTCTCATGAGTCTACTGTCTAGATAGGTTTCCTGAGACGAGACGAAGGATCAAACACCCCCAGGAGCTTCACAGAAGGGTCTTCGTCCCTAACATGGAGCTCATTAACATTTCCAGCATTGGAGATAGACCTTCTCATGAGTCTACTGTCTAGAGAGGTTTCCTAAGACAAGACGAAAGATCAAACACAGATAAGACTTGCGCAGACGGGTCTCTACCTCTAACATGGAGCTCTTTAACATTTCCAGCATGGGAGATTGCCCTTCTCATGAGTCTACTGTCTAGAGGTTTCCTAAGACTAGACGAAGGATCAAACACAGATAGGACTTTCGCAGACGGGTCTCTACCTCTAACATGGAGCTCTTTAACATTTCCAGCATGGGAGATTGGCCCTTCTCATGAGTCTACTGTCTAGAGAGGTTTCCTAAGACTAGACGAAGGATCAAACACAGATAGGACTTTCGCAGACGGGTCTCTACCTCTAACATGGAGCTCTTTAACATTTCCAGCATGGGAGATTGGCCCTTCTCATGAGTCTGTACTGTCTAGAGAGGTTTCCTAATACAAGACGAAGGATCAAACATCAACAGGAGCTTCACAGAAGGGTCTGTCCCTAACATTAACATTTCTAGCGTGGGAGATGGACCTTCTCATAAGTCTAGTGTCTAGAGAGGGTTCCTACGACAGGACGAAGGATCAAACACAGATAGGACCTTCGCAGACGGGGGTCCACCTCTACCATGGAGGTCTTTAACATTTCCAGCATGATGGATTGGCTCTTCTCATGAGTCTACTGTATAGAGAGGTTTCATGAGACAAGACGAAGGATCAAACATCAACAGGAGCTTTACAGAAGGGTCTGCCCCTAACACGGAGCTCATGAACATTTCCAGCGTGGGAGATGGACCTTATCATGAGTGTACTGTCTAGAGAGATTTTATGAGACAAGACGAAGGATCAAACACCCCCAGGAGCATCACAGAAGAGTCTTCGTCCCTAACATGGAGCTCATTAACATTTCTAACCTTCTCATGAGTCTACTGTCTAGAGAGGTTTCCTGAGACAAACAGGAGCTCATTAACATTTCAATCCTGGGAGACAAACTTATCTCACGAGTAGAGATTTTCTGTGACGAGACGAAGGATCAAACTTCTACAGGAGCTTAACAGATAAACGTGCCATCAACATTTTGCAACATACTTTACACATGTATTTGTGTTTTTCTGTTGTTGTCTTTCTGTTGTTGTTGACATTTGATGAGTTTGTATTAAACTTAGTATTGGTATATGCAGATTTTGCATTGAAATGTTTATCCTGAGATCAAATAAAGAACAAAATAGAAATTGGTACAGTACTAGTTATATAGAACTACTATACTGTAAAAAGAAGTTTTAAGAACAGTGGCTTTCAAGTTTTTTTTATTTTTCCTGATTTTTCCGACCTTGCCTGTTTTTTTTCGTTTTTTTCTCGAAATTCCAAATTGTTTTACTTTTTTGCATCACAACTTAAAAAAATTGAAATCTCATTGAATATTTGTCATAACAATGAAACACACTCTCATGTGTAAATAACACAATGAAAGGCTTGGACACAGGAGTACTGAAACTATACTTCCAATAGTTGAGAATGTTGTGATTATAATAATTATGATGCTGTGGACTTGGGTGAGCATCAATGAAAACTATTCCTGAAAGCCCGCAAAAAACCTACTTTTATCCTGATTTTGTTCTTGTTTTGTTTGTTTGTTGGAGTGTTTGTTTGTTTTAATTCTGTTTTTGTCCTACTTTTTTTTTAAAGCGTGCAATTTGCAAAGAACGTTTTTCATTCCTCGATATATTTTCCTTGCGGCCGCCAATTAAACAATGTGCATTTGACATTTCAAGTTTTAAAGCTTTATATTCTTGTGTGTGTGATTTAAGTTGAGTTTTATTTATTGAAAAATGTATTTTGCGGGGATCACTTTGCATTGGCTTGCTAAAAATAATAACAAGCAGATAGAATTTAGTGTTAGAGTGTATAGGTATTATCTCTCTTCCAAGTTGAAATCGAAGAAGTTTGAATTTGAGATTTACATGTCCGAGTCTAAATCGGGTAATAATGGTTGTTTTTAGACAAAGTTGAAATATACATGCAAATCTGGTCTATTGGGGTACTTTATTCATTCTAGATTTACATATGTTAATTAAACATTTTATACTTTTTAAGCAGTTCTCTGAGGTATATGTATATATTTTGTATGTTCTTTAATATACCGTTTGTATACAAGTTAGCTTTGTAAATTTTTGAAATGTCAGACTTTATTAGTTGATATTTATTTTAATACATTTTGGTAATGGCATTTCTCTACATTGCCGCGTATGTGTGTGTATGTTTGGTATATAAATAAATGAGTTTTAAAGGGCTTGAATTTTGATATTTTTCGATCCCAGATTTTGGGGGTGCTGCATGTGGTGAGTTAGTCTTGCATACGCACTGTGGACCTCCGAACAATATAGGTCCACACGATGCGGGAAGAGGTTACGGTTTGTGGACTTGTCCACAATCCGCTATTCAGTTTCCGAAAAAGAGCGCTAGGGGAAAAACGGGTTAGGATTATATATAGAAAAGATAGAAGGAACAGCTGAGAGGCCCAGAATCAACATTTGAAGGTAATTCTTTTTTTGAAAAGCGAGAAAAATGAGTATTTAGTCAACGAAGACAAATGAATGTCCACAGTACGTATGTGTCCCCGAGGGTGTTAAAGGTAGGATACACATTGGCGTGTCCAGGGGGGGGGCTTTGGGGGCTGAAGCCCCCCGCACGCGCGGATCCCCCAAAAAAAAATTAAAGAGAAAAAAGAAGGAAAGGAGGAAAGAAAAAACAAAAAAAAAACGAAAAAAAAAAATATGATTTGACTCAGCCCCCCGCAGGAAAAAATTCTGCACACGCCTCTGATACACCATTTGCAGTTATCGTCGACGTCGGTTGATACAAAATGTAGTTTCATTCGGTTGGACGATCAAGCATCCGCTGCATGCATTCCTACATTACAATGGAATCATTACATAACTCCTTTTCAACGCAGCCATATAAAAGCGTATGGCGCCAGGCAATTCCTCAGTTCAGGTTATCTAAGTTCAGCTGAGTGCAACGTGGAAGGGGACCAATTCAGGGCGGGGGAGCTCAAGCGACCCGGAAGCGTGGTTCAGTTTGAGACTTTCAGCCGTCTTGAGATTCTTCTAGACGGGGTTAAGGTGGCCGTGCTGCAAGCTGGTCGTGGGGATCGGGCCATTCAGGCGGTAGTCGGGGCCGAGGAACTGATAGGGGATCGCGGGCAAGGGATTCGAGTCGCAGACGTGGGCCCTGCAGGTTGGACAGCTGTTCGGCGTCTCGAGAGGTCGTCCGGGGAGGAGCTGGCGACCGAGCGGAGAGGACGTGTTCGGGCGGCCGAGGAGGGTCCCCTAAAGGACCTGGAGAGACGCAGGGAGGCCCGGGCTGTCCGGGCGGGCTCCGGATGGAGGTACTTTTGGGTCGGCTCGTTTCGGTACTGCTGATCGTGGCCTTTTTCGAGGTGGAGTACAATAATACAATTTTCAAACTATTTCAGATCTAATAGTGATCAAAATTAGATGATGCAGTTGGCTAACAACCCACAGTTGCAAGATTGGTCTTTGTCGTGTATTTCAATAGTCACCTACGATACACCTTCTCTCCCATGCTGCTAAAATAAATTCTGAGATTCAAATTGTCTTTTGTTTCTGTTATCCTTCTTGATTGTCTATTAGGAATGAAACTGTTTTTCATGCGGATGAGCGCAGCGAAGTAGCATGAAAATGTAGTTTCATTCGGTTGGACGATCAAGCATCCGCTGCATGCATTCCTACATTACAATGGAATCATTACATAACTCCTTTTCAACGCAGCCATATAAAAGCGTATGGCGCCAGGCAATTCCTCAGTTCAGGTTATCTAAGTTCAGCTTTCCCTCCCACCCCCCCTATTATGTTTTCATATTGTTTCATGGCTTGGTTTGCTCGTTCGTGTAATTGTTTTCTGCACACTTTTTGACTCGTGCTTCAGTTGCGGAATGCAAGGCCACTGGTCTAGATACTGCCCATTACACCACAAACCCCGCAATGTTTGGCGGTAGAGTCAAGTCCAGAGCCTTCGATTGGGTACTACAATCCCCACTCCAGATTTGCACCCTGGCGGGTTCCCGTCTATCAGCAGGCGCTACTCAGTTAGCAAAAAAGGGTGTATCAGAAGAATCCATTATTCAACAAGGTAGATGGAAAACAACCAGTGCAAAGAATAGATATGTTCAAAATGAAGTAGACAAGAGATTAGAAATATCTTCTTTGATTCTTTCTGAATGAATTATTATGTATACAATATACTACACAGTCTGATATTTATGATAGAAAACCAAAAACGTGTGTATGTACAAAAGAATATCGTGGAGATAAAGCCAGAAGAGCTGAAATGAAAGCATTGTTTGTATTGAAAATATAATATGGATAATCTGTGATGTTCAAAGCATCTATAATCTGTAGAAAAGAAATTATTTTCATGTAAAATGTCTAATGTTTGATTGTTTTTTAAACATTTTGGTGTGTTAGGTAACTTTTGCCGGGGAGATACCTGAAGGGCTTAAAGAGCCAAGAAGTATAACGATGTACCCATGATTGCCGGGGAGATACCCGAAGAGCCAGAAGGGCTGATCTGATAAGATCGTTTGTATTGTTTGTGATAAATATAAATCTATAAATCATTTGTAATTTTCTATATACATTTGTTTATTTACTTTCTGAATTTAATTTTCAGTTTTTAAACATTGTTCAGATGGGTTTAATGAGTACCAAGTGGTTTGTCTTTTGCACTCAGTCACCTACGATACACCTTCTCTCCCATGCTGCTAAAATAAATTCTGAGATTCAAATTGTCTTTTGTTTCTGTTATCCTTCTTGATTGTCTATTAGGAATGAAACTGTTTTTCATGCGGATGAGCGCAGCGAAGTAGCATGAAATAATGTTTTTCATGCTTTTCTCGGAATCTTAAGATTGTAAAACTTCGGACAGGTCAGTTAAATGATATTTACTATGAAATACAAACCCCCAAATCTACTCATTAATGATAATTCAAGCAATTACCAATGATGGTGTATCCTACCTTAAAGGTTGGATACACCTTTGGTAATTGCTCGAATTATCATGAATATTTGTTTGTTTTGATTGTTTTTTGGTTGGTTTTTTTATTTATATTTTGCTGTTGTTGTTGTTGGTTTTTTTTTTTTGGGGGGGGGGGTTTTGGGGGGCGTGTTTTATAGTAAATATTGTTTAACTGACCCGTGTTTTACAATCATGGATGCTGAAAAAAACGGCGTTCGTTTTCAACCGGCGTTGGGCAGTGGTTTTTCGGAACAATTGCAGGATATTTAGCGCAATCATTATTTAATTTCAAATATGTAAGATATTTCTAAATAATTCGGTAGTAATTGTTTCGATATCTCCAAATGGTGTATCCTTCCTTTAAAAGCGTCATATCCCAAATTACACCACTCAACTTTTGTTTTTGGTTCACGGCTCAGTGAACTCGCAGACAGCAGCCGTGTGATTACGCGCTTACACACTGATGGCACAGCGTATCCGCAAATTTGTATCTTTGTGGAGACATAATATTTTGTTAGCTGTTCCCGAATTCAATCGGGAACAGCTATTGTAATGCGGAAAAGCATTTTTTTTTCGTTTGGCTTTTCCGCAAAGTTGCGGAAATGCCTTTGTTTTTGTTACTTTCTTAAAGGTGGAATATATTCAATCTTTAAAATTCAATACAAAAATCAACCGCAAAAGACCGGAACTTCAAGTTTTGTGGCAATTGATAGAATAATCCAGGATCATCTCTGTTTAAATTCGTTTTCATCATTTTGTATTATTCAATTCCTTTAAAAAAAATGTTTATGGTACAATAATTCAATTTCTGAAAAACGAAGTATACAAATAGAAAATCCGAAAAAGGCCTATGTTCTGTTATTCCAACAGACATAGTTCTAGTTCCCCCCCCCCCCCTCCTCCCCCCCCCCCCCCCCCCCCCCCTCCCTCCTATTTGTCTTTCTTGTTCAGACTATTCTCAATAGGGTTTGTACACGTTTTTGTTTTACCAGGGGCCTTTGGCATTTGGGTAAATCTGATAAAACTAAAAACAATTTGATATCTGGTAACGGTTACAACGAAGGTGGATAATGTGTCCAACCGGATTTTGCTTAAATTTACCAACATACCATTAGTTAGCTGGTAGGCCTATTTAGTAACCAAATTTGTTGATAAATGTTGAATAGCCGATATGTTCAGGTCTAACAAAATTACCTGCAGAGCCGATTTAATGGAGCTGCTAAGCACACACATTTGCGCTGCGAACTTCAACGTTGTTCGAAAAACACTGCGTTACAAACCATATTTTCAGGTGATGCAAATTGTTTGTGACTAGTATTTAGCTGGTTTTTGCTTAGCATGACAGATTTTGGCTGGTAGGCCCTGACCCCCTTTTTTTGTGCGAAGCAAATTTGTGTGCTTAGCAGCTCCATGAAATTTGACATAATTTGTAGCGCTCGAAATAACTAAAAGTATACACTCGGTCGTGAACCACATAACGACCGAGGATCCCCCATTGTGTTTTCATTTATTCCTGTACTATAACCTAACCCCATTACCTAGCGCTTAGGGTGGGTTTTCACGGGGCACGCGAACGATTTGCGAAGGATGCAAATGCCGAGTCCAACATTCGTATTTTAGGCTCCAAAAGTTCGCCAAACATGCGCGGGGGTTCGGAAGCGCCGTCAATTGTTCGCGGGAGTCGTTTTTATTTTAGTACGGCGGGAATTTCAAAAAAAGTTTCAAAACATTTCTTGCGAACGTTTCCACTCCGGGTCGTGATTTGCTCGTGATTTGCCCTAAAAAATGTATTAAAAGCTTCGTCATAAAAGCTTCGTCATATGCGCACGACCTACTCACGACGTGCGTGATGTTTCGCAAAATCTTCGTGAAACCCGAAACAGATTCCGACAGTTTGAAGAATGTATCGCGCATGTCTCGCGAAAGCAGCGAAGTTCGTCCGGTCATTTCTCGGGCTATTCACGAACTGTTCGCGTACTTCTTGAGGACAGGTGACTTCGTCAAATAAGCAATCGCGAGCTTTTCGCAAGATAATCGCGCGACATATGTACGAATGTCGCACGAATGTCGCACGACGTTCATTATTCGCGAAATATGCGCGAAAAGTTCGCATTCGTCCCGAAATGTCCGCACGAATGTTGTCCGAGATTCGTACAACATTCGTGTTGTTTGCATTTTAGTCGCATGTTCTTCGTGTCAGAGACTGGCCATAGTCTATTCGCACATACGTTGTGAGAAACCGCATTGTCGCGACTGTTGGACTTTGCCATGTTTTCATCATTCGCATCCTGTGCGAATCGTTCGCGTGCCCCGTGAAATCCCAGCCTTACCCGAACGATTAAGGACCGAATTCGGACAAGAAAATTGTCCTTCGAGTATTCTTTGTTCCCTTTGTTCTCTTTTGTGTTTCGATCCTCGATCGCAATACGACACAAGAGCATGTACGTTTGTTTATGGTGTAAATTGAGGAGTTTCCTTGGTTCCTCCCGAAAATTTCCTTTGTTTGTAATTTTTCCGAGGGCTCTCATTGATTTTGTACACGAATCTCAATCGAGGTCGTCCTCGATTCTAACCCTAACCCCAATTCACCTTCGTGTCGCCAGGTATGTGTCCTCCATTTACACCATAAACAAACGCACATGTACATGTATGTGACTAAACACATTGGTTATTTTTTTACCAATTTGTTTTTGGAGTGTATGCATTGATGTAGAAAACATGTTTTTTACCTCCAATGGTAAAAGCTTCTATTTTTAATAATTGCCTGCAACCGCATCAACATGCCGTTTTAGTCCTGTGTTGCGCATTATAGCAAGACTTCAACTTTATCACACCAACCCGAATTGTTACGAATATCGGTAATTTTAACAAGTAACTGAATTTGTATTGTTATAGTAAACCGTTTTTCTTTTGTTCGAGTTTAATAGCGCTCAGGCTGGTATAGTCTTAGGAGCCAAGTACGAAAAGAAGCTTATTGTTTTTTAAAGTTCGTTTCACCCCTAAACAGCAAAGGTTTGGCACTTTTACTGGGGCGGGGGGGTCTCTAGAGTATTTTAAGACCGGGTGTAAGCGTCCAAGGTGGCAGCAAGGTACTGCAATTCAACAATCTCTCGAGGTACCCCCGGCTTGCTACTCCCATCCCCAAATGTATATTTTGTACGAACAAAGTATAGGCTGAGTACACAGCATTTATGTTTCTATTAAAATAACACTGGTCCAAGGATGGTGTTGTTTCCCATCAGACTTTTAATCCACACGTTGACTTTCTCTTGGCTACCAGAACGGGATTTGTAATGATGATTGAAGGAAACAATAAACGGGTGCTTACAGAGTCGCAATGTTTAGCTCCACATTAATGAAATGTGATTGATATATTCAGAATAGCCGGCCATACTTAGTCTATTTCTGTGAAAATTCACTTTAGTTGAGTGTAGTTTTGTTAACTCGGCCTATACTTGGTTCCTACAAAATATAAATGTTGGGAGATGTGAGTAGCAAGGCCGGGGTACCTATTAAGAGATTGGTGAATTAAAGCAGTACCTTGCTGCCAACTTGACTTGAATGCTTTTACACCCTGTCTTACAATACCCCAGAGACACCCCCTTCCAATTATATATACAAGTGCCCCTTTAAAGGTGAATTGAAACGACAGATTGGTAGGAGCTGGTTCCCAGACTAAAAGTTATAATTGCGGCAGGTATAGTGGTACCTGCCAGTGCTGTCTCAGATTGTTCAAGGCAACCTACTTATCGACCTGCGCGACCTTGGCACTGCCGAGTATCGCCGCCTGGTACGGGCTAGAACCAACAGGAAGCCACTTTTAATTTGGCCTTGCCATTGAGAGATTCCCACCGAATAATAATTGCGTGCGGGGCGGTATTTTTTTAGCTGCAGCACACACCATTAATGATCATCGTGATAAGCCTGTTTTCATGAGAAAGTAACAGTGATTGGTGTTACTCGGCCATATGCGATAACATTAAATCATTTCCTAAAACAGTGGCCCAATATTCCGGTTTTCAATTCCACCTGAGCATATACGTTTGTTTATGGTGTAAATCGAGGAGTTTCTTTTGTTCCTTTCGATAATTTCCTTTGTTTGTACCCAAACTTTTTCCGACGGCTCTCATTGGTTTTGTACACAAATCTCAATCGAGGACGTCCTCGATTCTAACCCTAACCCCAATTCACCTTCGTGTCGCCAGGCATGTGTCCTCCATTTACACCATAAATAAACGCTGAGATGCAGTAGGCCTACCTCCATTTTCATCGAATTCATGTAATTTGGTTGGTCTGGTGTTAGCGTTGGGATAGGTTTTATACACTCGGATCTAGAACAAGTGTAGATCTTCCATCCACACAACGTTAGAGTGCGCGGAGATATTGGTACAATACGACGTATGCCTATAAATATTCTTTCATTTGTAGGGTCCAAGTATTTTAAGGAAATAAGTCAAATATCAAACCAAAAAAACCTGTGCATACAAAATGGAAAAGAACGTAGTACACCCTAACATCAGATAGGTTGAAAATAACCTATTAATTGGTATATATGTGTCCAACCAATGTATTGGTTAATTCTTACAAAAATAGTGTTTATTTTGACAAATATTTGTGTTAAAATGACTTATATAAAATTGGTTATCACAGGCCTATAATAGGCCTACGACTCGGGAATCGGTGGCTGCTATTAAACTGTCCACCTTTGCTTCACGGTCCTTCATTAATCCCATGGTTGTCGAAGCCATACTATAGTTTCCCTATTAAAACTGCCCATTTAAGGGATACTTTTTATCACTGTTTTAGTCGAGTTGAGATACAAAATAGATAACTTTTGGAACTCGAAGATAAATATCGGTATCTGTAGCCCACACCTTGAGTGGCCTTTGCATGGCCTTGATGTTATGAGCGCGGTTTTCATAACAAAAGGGTGATTGTCACTTTAATTATAGGTGTTCCCAGTTATTTTAAAGGTAGGATAGGCTCTACACCATTTGCAGATATCAAACATATTTACTACAAAATTATTAAGAAATATCTTACTCATTTGAAAGTAAATATTGATTCTAGGCATCCAGCAAAATGATTGCGCTAGATATCCTGTAATAATCCCGAAAAATAGAGTTTGTTAAAGAAAAAATCGCGATCACCGGACGGCGATCGCGAAAAGAAAAGATAACATAATACCTGCTCGAGACAGGTTGAAAAAAAACCGGCTGTTTTTGTGCTTTTCTCGGCATCCATGATTGTAAAACTTCGGAGAGGTCAGTTAAACGATATTTACTATAAAATACAACCCCCTAAATCTACTGATTTATGATAATTCAAGCAATTACCAATGGTGTATACTACCTTCAACACCCGTATCGCACACATTTCTTATAATAACACTTTAATTTCGTCCCCGAACATCGCCTAACTCAATTCTCAATTTGAATTTTCAAAGCGTTACAAATAGATTTCGCTAGATAAGTGCAGTGTAATTCCAATTTGTAGCATTCCAATTCGTCCTAAATTCCTTAAATTCGTCTCGAGAGGCGATCGGCGTTGAATTTAAAGGGATCGTATACGTTTGGTAATTACTCCAAAAATTAATGGCAATAAAAACTTACTTGTAAGAAGTACAGCAGCTTTGGATAGTATAATGCATTTTTAGAAACTGTTCACTTCGAAGTACTGCGGTTATGGAAAAAGATATCACTTTTTATCCCTAAAAATTTAAATCTGAGAAGCGTTACTGCAGTGACGTTTCTCAGACTGTGTATTCCAATGCAGATTATTCTTCCTGCGTGGACATAACCGCTCCAGATTTTCGGCAATATCTCAAAATCGCTACCACCTTTTGAAATGAAAATTGTACAGGTTAGTTTTATGGTATATATCTATAACTATAGACAAACAATCCCTTTAACAGCGAATTCATTCACTTTGACTGATCGTGTTTACCGCCCTGTTTAATCAGAGACGTTACGGTTTAGCATATCATACGATTTCGATCTGTTGGACCTACATGTACTTTGAAGAGTTTATAATATTCAGATAAAATGTATAATTCCTACAAATTGCGTTCTTGTGAATCACGGTGTTCAACATCTATCTAAACTCCGAGCTTATAGTTGGCAATGTAATAACAGTCATTGATGTAATGGCTGAAGATACATTGCATGCAGGGTTCTTGTTTTTTTTTATTTCATCTCCCTCCCCTAGGTATACAATGTATGCATTTCGTTTTGTTCTCAGGAAGGTACGGTAATGATGTGAGCATGCAGTAGGCTCTGCTCTTCAGCGCGAGTGTTAGTAACAGCCAGTTTAATAATGGAATTATTTTCCTTCAACTTGATATATTTTTCTGTTCGACCTAGATCCCTTATTGTTTCAGGCCACTGAACCTCAGCCTTTACAGCCATCCTTTACATGATCGGGTCTTTAATGAAATCGGTCGCTAACTTTTTAAAATTCCAATTGCGAATTGAGCTCGGTGATGTTAGGGGACGAAATTGAAGTGTCGTTATGAAGAATTTGTGTGATACAAGTGTTAAAATAACTAGGAAAACCTATATTTAATTTAGAAATATCTAAATTAAAGGTTGGGCGCCCTTGATCACCCAAACCCACGCGGCCAGCGTATTTTTTTTCTTTCTAGGAGGGTTAGGGGTAATTATCATAAATGGGCGTACCTACACCACACTGAGTGGAAGACACTTTGGGCCAAATTCATAAACGGTGATTTTCCCTTGATCACGATTAACTAGGCTAAACTGCGTATAAACAGGTGATGATCGAACCATGGAGGAATAAGAGCAGATGATCGAACATACAAACCTAGGCCCGAATTCATAAATAATGCTTAGATCAGCTGCTGTTTATCAAACGTACATGTACATGGTTAGTGACATGTGTCTAAGTAACAACAGAAATTGTAATGGTCCC